>SRPS01000190.1:0-57801 GCA_018360175.1 Claviceps arundinis
ACGAATGGTCACGTGTTGATGACGAATGTGCCGGTACCGGCGATTGGGGGGGCCACCTAGTGAATCGGGGGGGCCACGCAGCGAGACCCTAAACTTGTCGCGTCCGAGGTGCCTTACGTAACCAGGTACCGATACGAAGGTTGCTCAGAAAAAGTGTCGTGACAGTGGTATCACATCACACATGCACAATCCTGCATGTTGCGATAGACCGAAAATCATGTCAAGACAAATCAGGCTCTTCGTCCATGCCACGACTTCCTCCAAGCCTGCTACGGCAGGCCAAGCGCCGCTGTCCTAATCTTGCCGCCCTGTTTCCTGCATGTCGGGACTGGCAATCAGCAACAAATGAGCTGCGGTGGCTCGCTGAATTTGCGAGGGAGACGACATCACCAGGGCATCCCAATGCACATGCCAGATTGCTAGAGAGACTATGTCGGAGAAGAGGTCGAGGCGTCCCCTTGCAGTACATACTCGGTTCGCAGCCTTTTGGATTCCTGGACATCCAATGCAGGCCGGGCGTGCTGATTCCTCGTTCCGAGACCGAGGCGTATACCCTCCACCTCATTGAACTCCTGAAGTCGAGCAAGGCAGCGACAGAAGACAGCAACCGTGGAATGACCATCCTTGACTTGTGTACAGGAACTGGATGCATACCATTGCTTGTTTTTGCTTCACTACGGGAATCATTTCAACACCTCACGGTTCATGGAGTTGATATTGCGCCGGTGGCTGTCGACTTGGCGCAGCGCAATGTCGAGCATAACGTCAACCTGGGTAGGATGGCACCAGCTCGGCCGGGCCAGGCGTTGAAAGTCTTCCAAGGAGATATTTTCAGCAATGCTGACATTGAGCGCCTTTCAGCAAGCAAATGTGATGTGTTGATTTCTAATCCACCCTACATTTCTCGTGATGTCTGGAATTTTGGTCGCGGACAGATGGGACACTCTGTTCGTAAATACGAACCGCGTTTGGCTCTGGTTCCAGACTCAAATATCGCATCCCCTGCGGACTGGCAGCATGAAGACGTGTTCTATTGGAGACTTCTGGACATCTCGATGACTTTGAAGCCAAGCATCGCTCTATTCGAGTTGGGGGATGAACAACAGATACGTCGCGTGCTTTCAGGATTGTTCCGGCACCAAATCGCGGACGTGGCCGATGTGGAGGTTTGGAGAGACTGGCCAGATGGGACGATAGATGGGGAACAAGACACGGAGCTTACCATCCCTCTTGGGACACACGATCAAACGGTCTCAGTCAAGGGCAGTGGCCAAATGAGATGCATATTCATGCGCAATCGCTGGCCTCATAGGAACAGTTTATAAACCCCATCGGTTCATTGGCCACGAGTGTTCACTGTTCGTTGCCGTCGTGCCCGTGTGCGTGAGCTGTTGACCACACTGGATCGACGATGAGAAGCTCCCGCCACGCTGATGATTAATCAAATTCGTATTTCTAATGTGCGAAACTGCTCAGCCAAGTGACTTGTCTGTTCGCGTGCAGGTCCTAGTCATGCTGTCATTGATGGCCGTCATTCCTGGGTGCTACGGAGTGTGCACGGAGTAGAGGCTGGGCCCACTAACCCCCCTTGGTTACTCAAGCCACGTGACGCCGAGGATTTTGTAGCTTCGCCAGCTGGACGGACAGTCGAGTCATTATCCCCAAGTCTCAGGAAGCATTGACATTGCCTCATCACACGCGACTGTTGGATGCTCCTTTGCCAACAGCCTTCCACTTTGAGTCGTAGAGACCCGGCCTACGCGGCTCATGCGATAGGGCGGTCTCGTTTCAGAAACTCGTCCATACACCCGGTGGTTCCGCAGTCTGTGACAGCTGCGATTCGCCCACCATGGCAAGATATCTACGATCAGCGAGCCAAGTCGCGCGGGTAGCCAGACTTTCACAACAGGCCAATGTTCAGCGAAGCCTACGGTTCTCGGTTGTATCACCATTGCTTCCCTCGCGAACACTGCCGGTTCCTTACGGTATCAGTGCGAGATACTATTCCGCGCCAAAGTCGCCGCAGTCCCGGAAGGAACCGAAGGCGAAGAAGGGAAAGAAGAAGAACGATTCAGGGCTGACGTCCGACAAGAACAAAGGTCAACCAGATTTGTCATCGACAGACGGGAAGATAGTCGCATCAGATCTGCCGACCGACGAGAAGATTACGACCGACACGAAGAAAGAATCAGATCAGCCCACCGATAGGGATGCCCCTGAGGAGAAAGATCCCGAAAAAGAGAAAGATGCTGAGAAAGAGAAAGATAGTGAGAAAGAGAAGGATGCTGAAACGCTGAAGGCCGCACCGTTGCCGGAGGGATGGATCCGGTTGTCAGAAGTCGAAATCGGACAGCTAAAGGGCGAGGCAAAACGTCTGCCCGAAGCACAAGCAGCCATAGTGGAGCGTGTTTTGCGAGTTCTCCAGATAACAGGGTCACCTCCTGAGATGCGGGATATTCTCAAAAAAATGCGGGATGGCTCCGGCAACCTTTCGATACTAGACAAGGGCCGGATGATGCGAGCCGCATTCAGGATTGTGGAAAGGGTAGCAGAGCTAGAGGTGAAAGAGGGAAAACCAGGCAGCATAATGTTTGATGAAGACCCAAAGTTGAACGACAAGCAGAAGAAGACGGATGAGACGAACAAGACGGACAAGAGTGAGGCTGAATCCGACGACAGCGGCTTCAACCAACAAGGACCAGGGAAACAACCGAAAAAACCGGAGAAGAGCGGCTACTTGACCGCCCTCAACGTTGGGTTGGCGGTTGGAATCTCGCTTTGGGCCATGGACTTCCTCAGCAAGCCGTTCTCAGAGAAGGAGTTGACATGGCAAGAGGTGCGAAGCGCTTTCTTAGACAAGGGTCTTATCCAAAAGTTGGTGGTGGTCGATGGCTCGCAGGTGCGTGTCGAACTGCATCCTGATGCCATGCAAGGCCAAGTCGGGCCTAGCAAGACGTTTGTGTTTACCATTGGCTCTGTCGAATCGTTTGAGAAGAAGCTCGAAGAAGCCCAGGACCAGCTCGGAATCCCGTCCTCGCAGAGGATACCCGTCAGCTATGAAACACAAGGTGGCAGCATGTTGGGCAGTCTACTTGTGGCCTTTGGTCCGACCCTGTTGTTCATTGGTCTTATAGTTTGGACACAGCGATCGCTGGGTGGCCGAGGTGGAGGCGGCGGCATGTTCAATTTCGGCAAGAGCAAGGCCAAGAAGTTCAATGCCGAAAATTCGGTCAAGGTCAAGTTTGCCGACGTGGCCGGCCTGGAAGAAGCCAAGGTGGAAATCATGGAGTTTGTCAGCTTCCTCAAAGAGCCAGAGAAGTTTGAGAAGCTCGGAGCCAAGATCCCTCGAGGAGCTATTCTCGCCGGTCCCCCGGGTACTGGTAAGACGCTCCTCGCGAAAGCCACCGCGGGGGAGTCGGGTGTCCCCTTTTACAGCGTCAGTGGTTCTGAATTCGTGGAAATGTTTGTGGGTGTCGGCCCGTCTCGAGTGAGAGATCTTTTCGCCGAGGGGCGCAAGAACGCGCCTTGCATCATCTTCATTGATGAAATTGACGCCATCGGTCGAGCTCGCCAAGACACCGGGAAAGGATTCGGCGGCAATGACGAGCGAGAGGCCACGCTGAATCAGATTCTGACGGAGATGGATGGTTTCAACACCCGTGAACAAGTTGTCGTCCTGGCCGGTACGAATCGCGCAGATGTTCTGGACAAGGCGCTTATGCGACCTGGTCGTTTCGACAGACATATTTACATCGACCGCCCGACTATGAATGGTCGAAAGGAGATCTTCAAGGTGTATTTGAAGAAAATTGTCACCAATGAGGATGAAGAGCACCTGGTTGGACGTCTGGCCACGCTGACTCCTGGCTTCTCTGGTGCTGATATTGCCAATGTTGTCAACGAGGCGGCTCTGATTGGTATGTTTCCCTCTTTCTCCCCCTTTTCTGGGAAAAAACGTTCCTGTTTCCGCCGTGTTTTTTCGCCCTACTCATACAAAACTGCCCCTTCTCATGAAATTTTCTTCCTCTTTGAAACAGTTGACTAACACTAGATATAGCTGCGCGAGGCGATGCCGAAGAAGTCAAGATGGAGCACTTTGAGCGGGCTATTGAGCGAGTCATTGGCGGTTTGGAACGCAAGTCTCTTGTGCTTCGACCAGAAGAAAAGAAGACTGTGGCATACCACGAAGCGGGTCACGCCATCTGCGGCTGGTTCCTCCGCTATGCCGACCCTCTGCTGAAGGTCTCGATTATTCCTCGTGGACAAGGAACCCTCGGATACGCACAATACCTGCCACAAGACGCGTACCTGATGAACACCAACCAGCTAATGGATCGTATGGCCATGACCATGGGTGGACGTGTGTCGGAGGAATTGCACTTCCCGACGGTGACTACAGGAGCCAGCGACGACTTCAAGAAGGTGTCAGGCATGGCACGCAGCATGGTCACGCAGTGGGGCATGTCAGAAAAGGTCGGGCCCATCTTCTTCGACAATGACGCCAACCAGTTCCAGAAGCCATTCGCCGAAGCAACGGCGAAAGACATTGACCTTGAGGTGCATAGAATCGTGGACGAGGCTTACAAGCGATGCAAAGACCTACTGACGGAGAAGAAGAAGGAAGTGGGAATAATTGCAGAAGAGCTGCTGAAGAAGGAGATGTTGGTTCGCGACGACATGGTTCGACTTCTGGGCAAACGACCGTTCGACGACAACCACGAAGACTTTGAGAAGTACTTTGGAGGTGGCAAAGAGTCGAGTGCGCCGCCGCCATTTCCCAGTGAGACGGACACGCCCCCCGAGGAGCCCCAGGGTCCTACTCCGGCCCCGGCTTTCCAGCAGCATGCTGAGGAGTCAAGATGAGTCACCATCGGCTTCTATCAATCTAGGTATTTATCGAGCAGCCCAACTGAGCGAAAGCCAAAGCCTTTTTTTTATTATACGAAACGCGGCGAGAAAGAAGACAAAGGCAGTATGGCTGCGGCTGTGGTCGACGAGACGGGATCTGCATATTCGAATCTTGAGTGCTACCAGCAAGTTGGCCGATTCAAGGCATGACGGACCAAAGAACTGCGTTGTGTTATGTGACCGCGGGGGAGGCTTTTGCTCCGATTTACTATCATGCCACAGTCGGAGGCTCCTTGTACTGCATCTGTCGCTCTTATCTCACGTCAAGTCTTCACTCTCTCAACTCTCTCGGCAAAGTCGTTGCCTCTTCTGAAGGGCACTGCGAACATGGTAACGGGATCAGGGGTTCCTCTTATGCTTTTTATTTGTTCTTCCTCCTTTTTTTTTTGACCCTGAAACGTCATGTAAATCAACTGTTTGTATGCACGCATGTACTTTAGGCCTAGAACTAGATGTCTCGTTTGGACGATGAGGGGACGATCAAAGATACAGCCCAAACACACGGACCAACGAAATCGCATGAACTCTACCTGTGCATGATGATTCTGTAAATGTACCTACTCCGTACAAAGTTCCGAAGTACATGTATGACGCAAATATGCATGGCCATTGGCCGGGCTGGTTGAAGCTGGCCCTTGACCTTGCCAAGTTCAACGCAGGGGAGGGGCAACAATGAACATCCATGAAGAGATGCGGATGAGCCGACAGACCAATCAGCGCCTGCGCCGACACCAGTTGCCGCTGCCGAAGTGCCACCACACTCTTTTCTATGATTGGCTCACAAAGTTCTTGTACCTCCACTCTCCCTTCCCCATTCCTCCACACCAGATTGGCTCCCCCCGGCCGCCACTCGGCAACCGCGAGAAAACCCACCAGACAATTAGGTACAACGAACTCAACAAGATTGGGGAACTCGGTTTTGATCTCGTCATGCTTTGATTGTGGGAGAAGCAAAATCGCTTGGCAAGAACTTTCGTCTTGGACCGTTAGGAGCGCGGAGGCGGAAAGGGGGCCGGGTGTTCGCTCTCAGCTGGGTAATTGGTAACAGAGGTTCCAGGCTAGTTAGCTTTTGAAGGGGAAATGGAAACTTTCCCTGGTGGTTAATCGGTGATTCTGGTCAAGATGACGGCTATGAAGTCTGATTTGACCGTCTGGACACACAACTGCTCCCCCTTGCCGCAGTGATCCATCTTTTCTCCAATTGTACCTATGCGGATTCATCATTCATGTACAGTTCCCCCTCTCTTCTGGCCCCTCTTGCTATCGAAATCTGAAAGGAAAAAGAAAGTATGTACATAACCAAAGAGGGAAATCTACCTACGTAAGAACAAGAGGAGGAAGTTCGGCACTAAAACTTACGGCCGATTTGAAACGGGGTCACTTGTCGTTGGGGGGCGGCATCTTCTCCTTACATGAGCTTAATTAATTCCTGTTCTCCATCTCATCTCCTCTCTTCCTCGAGTTTACATCTCTTCGATATATATTTCGCGTTCTTTCTCCGCTGACATCTACGGCTTGCGGTGGCCCTTTTTTTCTTCTTTTTTTTTATGCGCGTATATCTCTACTTGGTTCATGTGTGGTTGTGATTCTGCCTTCGCAGTCATGTCCCTGGTCCGTCCATCGAGAACCCCCCTTCGTTGAGGCAATAAAAACCCCCCCGGGAAATAACATCCTCACGGATCTTTCCATCGCGCGAACGCGCCTTTTTTTGGATTATTCTTTTCCCGAAAAAGAAATAACGTCAGACAACAAATCTACAATATCATATCCAAAATAACTCGGCGCCTTATCCCACGTCACACGGCGGCTTTAAACGATCCATACCCCCGACCAATAACCAAAGACGAGTACGAAAAATAATATACGATAACCCGGATAGACGATAGAAGACGAAGTAGCCTACCATGTCTCGCCCCACGGCGCACGATGACGGCCGAGATGGCCACGCGCACGACACAACAGACGGTGGCGCTGCGCCCACGCCTCGGCGCAAGGAACCCTGGTGGAGGGTACATCTTTGCCGCGGCATGATAAACGATGTACGGCGACGATTGCCGTTTTATACGAGTGATTGGCTGGATGCGTGGGACTATCGCGTCGTGCCCGCGACAGTGTACATGTATTTCGCAAAGTAGGTGTTCCTCACCACCAAAACTTGTCGAAGTTGTGTGGGAGAGCATTCAGGTTGCTAATGCGTCGGGTTGGGGGGGGGGTGGATAGTATTTTGCCTGCGCTGGCCTTTTCGCTTGACATGTTTTCCAAGACGGGGTCCAACTATGGCGTAAACGAGGTGTTGTTGGCGTCGGTGCTGGGGTCTCTCGTTTTTGCCTTCTTTGCGGCCCAGCCGCTGGTTATAGTCGGCGTTACAGGTTTGTCTGCCTTTGATTGATCGTAATAGTGTGCTTGGGTGCTGGTCTAGGAACGTCTTGCTGATGCTATCATGCCATGCGCTACAGGACCGATCACTGTCTTCAACTAGTATGTGCTCGTTGTTGTCCCCCTTGTTGTGCGAATAGATTCAGCGAAACTGACCGAGGTTGCAGCACTGTCTACGATATCATGAAAGATACGGGCGTGAATTATATTAGCTTCATGGCTTGGATTGGCATGTATGTGCTCTCCTCTCTGTTTCTTTTTCGATTATTCATACTTCGTCTTTGTAGCCAAAGTGTGTCATGACAAGACGTGCGTCCTAACTTCCGTGTAGATGGTCTCTTATCCTTCACGTCATCCTTGCTGTGACGAATTCCTGCAACGCCCTCCGTTGGGTCACCCGCTTTCCGTGTGACATCTTTGGCTTCTATGTCGCCTTCATTTACCTCCAAAAAGGCATCCAGGTGCTGGAACATCTGGGTTATAACGCGCCATTTTATCTGTCCATCGTGGCCGCGCTTCTCGTCTTCATGGTGGCCTATATCTGCGGCGAAGTCGGCACCAGCAGTCTGTTCCGACATCCGATACGCGTGTTCCTCAAGGACTACGGCACGCCGCTGACCGTCATCTTCTTCACCGGCTTCGTGCACATGGGCCGCATGCGAGACGTGGACCTGGAAGTGCTCCCCACGGGCATCGCCTTTGAGCCTACGAGTGGCCGGTCATCGTGGCTGGTCCGCTTCTGGGATCTGGACGTTGGGAACATCTTCATTGCTCTGCCGTTCGCTGTGCTCCTCACGATCCTGTTCTGGTTCGATCATAACGTCTCGTCGCTTATCGCTCAGGGCAGCGAGTATCCGCTCCGCAAGCCCGCCGGCTTTCACTGGGACATCTTCCTCCTGGGCATTACCACAGGCGTCGCCGGCATCCTGGGCCTGCCGTTCCCCAACGGCCTCATTCCTCAGGCCCCTTTTCACACCGAGTCCCTCTGCGTCACCAAGGCCGTCAAGCAGCTCGACGAAAAGGGCGATGATAAGGGCGAATTTGTCTACGAAGCAACCCACGTCGTGGAGCAGCGCGTCTCCAACCTCGCACAGGGCCTCCTCACCCTCGGCACGATGACTGGTCCCCTCCTCGTCGTCATTCATCTCATTCCTCACGGTGTTCTCGCCGGCCTCTTCTTCGTCATGGGCGTCCAGGCCCTCGCCGCCAACGGCATCACCAGCAAGCTCATCTTCCTCGCCCGAGACAAATCCCTTACCCCAACCGCCGCCTCTGCGCCGCTACGAAGAATCAAGCGCCGTGCCGCCATCTGGTACTTTGTCCTGATTGAACTGCTCGGCTTCGGAGCTACCTTTGCCATCACGCAGACCGTCGCCGCCGTTGGCTTCCCCATTTTCATTTTCCTCCTCATCCCGCTGCGTGCCCTTGTTCTGCCTCGGATCTTCACCCCCGAGGAATTAGATCTTCTCGATGCCCCCACCGCGTCTGACTTTATCATGGAAGGAATCGGCGGCTCCTGGAGTGGAAAGCGGGGATCGAGCACAGATGAATTCCTGCAGGATGAGGAGAATGCGGCCACATCATCGAGGGTGCTTTCGCCGTCGCGGAGTAGTAATTCCGTGAGGAGGAGTAGCTCTCGAAGCGGGAGCGTCTTGGCGCATCGGCAGGAGAATACTGATAAGAGTCAGCGTCCGTGAGGGGAGCTCGTTGGCGTTTTAGACCGAGTACTACTGCTGACGAGGAGGATCCGATGGCGACGGATGGAGTCCGATGAACAGCTTTCCGGTGAGAAACTGCCGGGCGTCCTTGGGAGACTTCAACCAACATCAATTTTCTTTTACATATCTCTTTTTACCCGAATTGGTTCTTTAGTGCGTTGTGCTCGAGCGAGTTTACTTGGCGTTCTTAGTTCTAGTCTTGTAGTACGGGTTATTGCAATGTGTTCTTTTTTTCTTTTTTTAAGTTTGCGAAAACGTACATACGTGTGCGTAATATGGATTTTAGATTAACTTCATAATATTGAGAGCACTACATACCAGGGTAGAAAGGTGGATACAAGATGCGACGACGCCCACCGTCCACGTACCTCCTATAGAACGTGATAGACGGACTGGCCCTATGGATACGTGCTTTACAAAGGATGGAATCTTCGTGAAAAACTTCGGCTTACAATTCTAGATTTGTGATGAGCGACTTTGACGAACATGAATATACGTGCGTACGTAGTAATAGATAGCTGCACAGGTGATACAATTGTCATGTCAACTGTACACTCATATTCATCCAACATCATTCCAAACAATGCCACTGAACACAAGCTCTTTTCCCCCGCTGTCCGATTCCAGAACGCCTGATGATTTTATTTCATGCTCGTGCACAACCTCAATATCCCTCTCATTGCCACGGCAAACCTGACGATGCGAAAAAAAAAAACCCCCGAAAAAACAAAAATCAAGAGGGATTAAAGAAACGCCCGCGAAAAAAGTGCCCTCGTTTATTCATCGTCGCTATCCAGGACAAAGCCGCCCCGTACCCTCGATCTTCTCGTCACGACTTCGGCTTGCGGCTCTTCATCCTCGTGAGGTGCGGTGCTGAGTTCGGCGGGGGCACTGTCCATGTCCATGTCCACGTCCACGTCCATGTTCACATCCATATCTACGTCCACATCCATGTCCGCATCCAGATCCATGTTCATGTGTGCATCCGCGCTGCTGTCACGCCCATTTCGCGCCACCCTCCCCATCTTGATCCTTTTCCGCGACTCCCCATCGCTGGCCATGTCGACGGGCGTGTCCTCGGTTTCGCTATCTCCCGCCCCCTGGCTACTGGATATCCTCTTCCTCATCGAACCGGTACTCTCATCGTCGGCTTCGCCTTCATCATTGTCGTCTTCGCTATCGTCTGACAGAACAGTCGACTTTCTCTTGTTTTTGGCTGCCGACGTGTAGGTGTCCACGCCTGCCGTTGCAGCAGCTTGCTTAGCACGGGCTGCGATTTCTCGCTCGCGCGCAAAAAAGGCCTCGTCCTCTTCTGAATCGAACTCGTCGTCTCCGTCGCGCACGTACAGGGCGGATTTGATACGGCGGGCCTTCTCCAGCTCCTTTTCGCGGCGTTTGCGGGCCTTTTCGTTGAGCTCGGCGTCTGTTGGCTCTTCTGTGTCGCCGGCCTTGCGTCGCTTTCGTGGGTTTTTGGTCTTCTTCTTTTGCGTCTCGTCGATGGCATTGCGTGCGGTGGGCCCGCCTGCGGGGAATAGCAGGTCGTCGTCGAGGAAGGCGTCGTCGTGAGCTCCGTCGTCGCCATCGTCATCAAAGACTGCCTTTTTTCGGGGCGCTACTTTTCGTTTGAGCTGCTTCTCTGCTAGAGAACCGTCTTCGAATGTGGGGGGGTTGAATTCTGCTTGGTTGATGAAGTGAAGGGTGTCCTTGAGGGTATCTGCCGACACGTCACCTGGGATGATCCAGACGCTTTCGGGTGTTTCATCAGATGCAGGGCCCATCAGTCGCATATCGGACAACTTCATCAATAGGCGTAAATGGGCGTTCTTGAATACAGCGGTCCGCTGTTCAAGACTGTCTCGTCGCACATCTAGTAAAGGTTTGAGTTGGACTAATCAGCATGGCCTCATGCCTGTGTGTGAAACTTGAGAGGGAGGGAGCGGTTTTGCGTGGGAGGTAGATGACAGATCAAAACTTACTGAACAATGGCGCGGACGGGTTGGCGGATTCTACTTCTTGAGCCAGCTCCTTGTCTGATACCGACACCGCCTCATCATCACGCTTGGCTTCCTCTGCTGCGCTCCATGCACGGCGGTTACTCTCGGCTTCAGACAATTTCTGCTTCACCCAGCTGATGTGCTCAGCTCCATTATTATCTAGCAGAGCACCCACGGCAATAGCAATCTGCTGGTCGCGCTCTTCGGTGTGCTTGAACACTAACTCGGCTGCAGGCTTAGGGTGGTTTTTGACAGTCGTCTGCCTTTCGTATCCGTACTCCAAGAAAAATGCTGTCGCCGGCACCTTGCTAAAAAGCATCTCGACCAGAAGCTCGGGTCGCTCTTGAATCTTCTTGGTACATCTTCGAAGAAGATGCTTGACAAGATCTTCCCACTCCCTGTACATACTGCTGGATCCCCTGTCTAGCGACTCGGGACCTTTGACCATGTTGTAAAACAGATTGATTATATCAACGCGGAATAGCATCACGCTCATGTGCTCTTTAAAAGCGACACGGTAGAAGTAGCGATGTGCTCGCTTTAGCTGTTCGTCTGTCAAGTCGCGATAGAACTTCGTGAAAGTCGTGAACGTGTCCACAACGGCTTGCGGCGTGAATCGAGAACTGAATCTGTGAAAGTCAAACTTGCGCTCCTTTGACGTCCGCTCCGCGGCTTTTTCGTCGTCGGCCGAGTCATCCAACTCCTCTTCGTCCAAACCACCATCATCCCCTTCCATTGTTGACTGCTGCTGTTTCTCTGTATTCTTCTTCTTCTTCTTCCGCCTGGTTCGTTTTTTTGAACGTATTTGCATATCCACATTCTGCTTAGAGAAAGCCTCTAGAATTCGAATAAAGTGATGCACTAGCTCTGTTGCAGCATCCAGGTAATCAAATCCTTGGTCTTTATATGTCCGGATGATCTTCGCAATGGCATCGTGCGTGGATTCTTCATAGAAGAGTCTGCTCAGAACATTTTCAGCAATTTCCTGGTCGTCCTCATTGCCTGTCTCGGTCATGTCTTGAACAGTCAAGAGAATCTGCGTCAAGCAACGCATGACAGACGTTAGCTCGGTCCAATCTTTTGTCTCATACGACTCATGCAGCGCACGATTCAGCGTGATGAACATCTCCTGGTTCAGCACTCCTGCTACCAAGTGGAATCTGTTGACATCGGCGCTCTCGACCTCATGGCTACCTCTAGACTTCTTGACTTTGCGGCCAATACGCTGTGCCTCGAGGAACCAGGCCACTAGGTAGAAATATTGTCGCCTGTGATATGCCAGCAAATGTGGTGCCTCTCGATCAATTGTCTTGCGGATGTGTACGAAGAGAGGGTTGAAGCCAGAATCAATAAAATCCTCGACGAATTTTCGCAACTGATCACTGGCTCGGGGGTTGAGTTTGGGGGGAAGACCGAGATCTCGCTCCTTCTCGTTATCCTTTTGCGCCTTTCGGGGTGGTTTGAAAGTCTTGTTGTCGTCCATTTTCTTCAATCGGGTTGCCGCATCGGTAAGCGCATCCTGTCCCGAAAGCGACGACATTTTCCCATCATCTCGTGGGACCCAAATCATAGTACCAAATCGATTATGTCTGGTCGGGCCCTTGCGATTGTGAGACTTGAGCATGGCCGCCTCTTTGCTCATCATCGCTGATAGCTCGCTGGCCTTGACCTGGTTCAATTGTCGATCGTCCATGAATAGCTTGTCGGTCTCGACTCGCTTGACAAGATGGTAAATGATCTCCATGACAGCTGTATCTTCGGTTCTGAATTCTTCGCCCATGTTTGATGCCAATGTGAGGAGGACGTGAAAGATGTCTTGGTATGAAAAGGCATCAATGGTCGCCGAGCGGGAAATTTGGGTTTCATCGCCATCGTATTTAACGTCGGGTGGTGGTGCAATGGCAGCCATGTTTCGAAGAAAGAACAGGACAAGCTTGATGATGCCTTGGTCCCTCGCGGTCCTATCCCCAATAGGCAATGCCATAGCCGGCAGTGCTGCTCTGACCGCCGCGTGCAGGATACGAGCGCCGTC
Organism: Claviceps arundinis; assembly: GCA_018360175.1. Lineage (NCBI taxonomy): Eukaryota > Fungi > Ascomycota > Sordariomycetes > Hypocreales > Clavicipitaceae > Claviceps > Claviceps arundinis. The sequence continues at coordinate 13,029 of SRPS01000190.1, forward strand.
GAAATTGATAATGGCTCTCTTGTACTGTACTTGTGCAAGCTCCAGTACTGGAAGATGCCTGTGATGGTTCATCGTCATTCGCTCCTTGTCCCTCTCAAACGGCCACGTGAGCGGAACCATCAGCTCAAAGCAAGCCAAGGCGATGCGCGATCGGAATTTGTTGTCCATTGCATTCTCGGGCCACGTTTTGAGGATAGGCAGCAAATCGCCTTCAATCAGGTTGCCGTGGTGAATACATCGTGCGACATCCATGCGGTTTGTTTTCTCGTCGTAGAAGCGAATCCAACGCTTGAGATCACGCAACACTTCAAGCGCATCGTCACCGAGTTGATACTGGCCATCGTCTTCTGCGCTGACGCCGCCAAGCTAAATGGAAATATGCAGCGTGAGCATCAAGGTCATGAAGTTCCCCTCGCGCGAATTTTCGGCCTTGACTTACCGCAGATATGAGGCTGCTTATATGCGCTCGAACTTCGGGATGCACAGTGACTCCTGCGCGATCTGCCAGCTCCATGCTGGATGGTTATGAAAGCGTGAAACGCTTCCACAACGAGAAGGAGTGTGCTGGCGTGCAATTATTTTCGTTCTTGTCGCAGTTCTTGCTGTTTTGACGATCCTTGCTTCCTCTTGCCCATAGGGACCTTCACTCAGGCTGTGAGCGATGCATTGCTCAAGTGACGATTGACAAGTCTGTCTGGTATATTGGTGGTGTCATTTACGCGCTTTCACGCGTCTTGGGACTCCACACCGCGACACGATGTTCCTGCGTACGTCGTACCAGCCACGTGCATAAGGTACCTCGGTACAACCGAAGTCCAGTCCGCGAAAAGCCGAGGCTTGCCGGGAGCATCAGACCAGCAGAGCCTCCAGACCGCAACCCATCCATCCCCTCCCCGATTAACTTGCTTCTCTTCTCAACACCTCGCTGTTGCACATATCCAAACATGGTCAGCTCGATTCTTCGTATGCGCGCATTCGGCGCTTCGCGGCATTTTCGCTGCTTTAGCGGCTCGGCGCGCTGCCATGCCGCAGATGTCAAATCCCTCGGTGTCATTGGCGCTGGGCAGATGGTACGAGTTCTCTCTCCACAGCTGTCAGACCGGGAATGGGAGACGGAGACAACATACAATAGCCCGTGGTGGCATGCGTGTAGGTTCTTTTGTCGAAACCTTGAGCTGATGGGAAGAATATGTGCACATATAGGGTCTAGGCATTGCCTTGGTAGCCGCCCAAAAAGCCCAGGTGCCCGTCACGCTCATTGACACTTCCGACAAGGCGTTGAGCAAAGGACTCACATTCGCAGGTACGTACGTTGTTCCCTGAATGTTACTGCGCTGTTTCACGTAACTGTGAGAAGTGGGGCTTGTCGTCTCTTCGAACAGGCATGTATCTTTCTCTTGCTTCCAGAGTTGGTGTAGGATTGATCAATTTCCTCGCCTATCTTGGCTAACAGGCAGCGTCACACTCGTCGGGCAGATAAGCTTCTCGCAAAGGATGTGTCCAAATCGCGCATAACTCAGGAACAAGCCGACCAGGCCCGCTCTCTCTTGAGGCCAAGCACGGAAATGGAGGATCTCTCATCCGTTGACTTTGTTATCGAGGCTGTGCCTGAGATCCCTGAGCTTAAGGGCAGCATTTTCAAAAGACTGGCAACAATATGCCCCAAGCATGCCATCCTCGCGACCAATACCTCGTCCATTTCTATCACTCAAATCGCTGCTGCCACAGCAGCAGATCCGACTGATACTTCTGCCTCGTCCCGAGTCGTCGCAACACATTTCATGAATCCTGTACCGGTCCAAAAGGGAGTCGAGATTATCAGAGGTCTTCAGACTAGCAGCGAGACACTTGAAACGGCGATCGAGTTCTGTAAGAAGCTGGGGAAAATAACCTCGGTCTCGGCAGACACGCCAGGGTTTTTGGCCAACCGCATCTTGATGCCCTATATCAATGAGGCCATAATCTGTCTCGAGACTGGTGTGGGTGATCGTGACTCGATTGATGCCATTATGAAGAATGGAACAAACGTTCCCATGGGGCCCCTCCAACTTGCAGATTTCATCGGCTTAGACACGTGCTTGTCCATTATGAAGGTGTTGCATCACAAAACTGGCGACTCAAAATATCGCCCGAGTGTCTTGCTGGGAAACATGGTAGATGCTGGCTGGCTCGGCAAAAAGAGTGGCAAAGGCTTCTATGACTATCCATCTTGATTTATGTCAAGAGGGGTTCTCAGGTGTCTCAATCTTATTATATTCGGACTTTGGAAACGAATATGATAAAAGGACCGTACGTATACACCATAAGGAGTAGAGGGTACTGCATCTTGCACACTGGCTCCCCAATTGACACGTGCTGGATCTTCATTCCATGCCACCGTGTCTAGGCTTCCCCATGTTTTACCACTAATGAAGGGCTCTGTAAATGGCGATGTGACTCTTTAATTTCTCCCGGCGAGACCAAAAATGTACCACATATATGGAAAAAAAAACAAGCAAGTGTTGTCATTATGCGTGGTTTTCTCATGTGCTGGAAGGAAACGAGGTTGTGTTTCTACTCAACTTTTACCTTTGTCTTCCAGACTCGTTGTCACATAATATGGAAGGCAATTTGGAGGATGATGATGACTCTGTTGTACATAGTCAAGGCGGCACGTTCTTCAAGTACGGAGTAGCCAACCGACGTGGCGTTTCCACGTTTGGAGCCGATCACGATCGCCAAGACAGCATACCTAGAACGGCGGCCAGATGAGTCAAACTGGAGCTAGTCCTAACATTGTTACATTAAAATAAAGTAATGGCCGGAGGTGTCGTTTCGGTGCCGCACGACGTTCGAGAGTACCTGTCATACCTGTCGACATTGGCGTTGCCCGCCAATAAGCTCTAATGCTCGCTGCTCTGCAACCTGAAATCTTGTGGCAGCGATACCTATTCTCGTTGCGAAGGCAGGTTGCGACCCGCTGTACGCGGTCGAGGCGACTGGCAATAATAATTTGACAGGTGTCATCGCTTTACAGCTCCCGGGTACGTAACCGTTACCCAGTCCTCGTTTCATCTCGTAAGCCCCTTTGCTCATTTCGCAAATGGCGAATTGGTGGAGAGCAAAATGCCATCAGACTCTCTTGCCGCAAGGCACAAAAATGCAAAGCACCGATTCCGATTCCGATCCCGATTCCGATTCCGCTCTCAAGACCTTTCGTTCGCCAACGATTTCGGATGGTCGTCTTTACTTGCGACTCACAGTCGCGGTATGTACATACATACATACCTAACTTTTTGGCCGGAGCAGGGCAGGAGCGATCGAGGACAAACCTTGTCCAGTGTTCACCAGAATGTTAAACGTGGAAACGTCACCGGTCCCCACAGTACCTACCTAACGGTCTAGCCTAATCCACAGTGAAAGCTCCACGATACCCCTGGAGTACCCACCTAAGCCCATAATAACTCATGATCACCGAAAACCCGTGGTAACCCCATGACAATCCCAACGCAACAACGCCCGCACCTGCTGCCTTGCCTCGACATCAACCTCGACCGCTTGCTGGCAGTTCGGCGGCAGGATATCCGACACTTGGTCTGGAACTTTCCGGAATCAACACTTGGCTTGACCGACTTACTGCGATGTATGCTGCTCGATGTCCAGTTCTGTGTAGTGAACAAGTCTCTACTTTCCGACCTCTGCGCTCAGGGTTCCGAAACTTTGACCCCATGTTCGCAGTTGACCGTTAGCAGTTGAACTTGAGTGAAACCCCCTGACAATCGTTCGGCACTGGCTGCAGTCGAGACTCGATGAGATTTGCTTAATAAGATGACATCTCCGGAGGGCGCCGAGATAGCCATCACGGACTAGTGGCTTCGAGCATAATAGCTGACTACCTATGAATGAAGAGAAAATCTGGAATAAGACCATGGAGAAAATAGCATCCTTTGACTAACGACGACAAAGCAATCGCAACGCAGTATTATCTTTCTATAGAGACTCGAGAGCCAACCTTGGCACATCTTTTTGATGGGAGGAAAGGAGCACGCGGCCAATTGGAAATCTGTGCTGCCAGTCGCTTTCAAGGTGATGATATCTGGTGTTGGCTGGAACTTATCATTCGCAATTTCGTGATGACGTCGAACATGCGCTCGGATCAAGTTGCGCCAATGCTTTGGGTTCCTGTCAACAACTTATACCTATGCTCGATGGGGCAGTGATGAGGCCTCGCTTGGGTCATTAGCGCGCGGATGCCCCCATGCTGAAACGGAGTGGGTGAGGACGGACCTGCGACGGCTTAGGCCGGGTTGAGGGCCTTTCAGAGGAATGATTGGGAGAGTTGCCGCAACTGGCGGAAGACAGCACATCGGCTTGATAACGCAAAATGAAAGGCAAAAGGGCGGTCCACACGCTCAAGTTGCGAACAATTTATCCAGAGGACGGAGGTGGAAGAACCGGTGAGCGTGGAGATTGTGAGTATATTGCCGCCCCTTTAATAGAAAGAAAGAGAGGCCGCTCCCGCTCATCCCAGGCGCCCGTTCCAGCCACGCCGCCAAGTCAGGTCATGGACCAGTGGCCAGTCGGACGGAGTCATTTGAGTTCGCTTAGGCGCGAACCCGCTAGAGAAGTCTCTCTCGTCTCTTGTGGCAGCATCGTGTGTTATCAGAAAGAGAAGCGTACGAAATGGGTCAAGCTGGCGGTGCCCTTGTCTGTCGTATGCGCATACGGAGTAGAAGTCAAAGACGCTTGCCTACATCTCCGCCGCCGATTTGAACTCGACACGAGGGCACAAGTGACAAGCCGTGATGTATTTCTCCCTCTGCAAAAGTGCCGATAGCTGACTCCCTGTGTAGGTACTCCGTACAGAGTAGTTGCACAAGAGGTCGCATCTTGATACGTAAACTTGCAAGCCCCATGATTCTGGAAACACAAGGGTCTTTGCTCCATGCGCGCGGCGCCAACCATGGGGTGGGTCACACACGATATAAGCACGGGTGGGTGGTCTTCTCTTGCGGATTCTCTGCGGAATCTTCTGGGGACTCTCGCCGGACTTCTCTTGCAGGTTCTCTTGCAGGCTCGACATCCCTGTACAAGCCTATCGAGCATGATGAAGCGTGTCTGGGACCGTCTAAAAATGGACGCCGAGGGTTCATGACCCTGTTGCCTTTGCACTCACTTGCCTCGATGTAGCATCTAAGGAAGCTTGCTCGGGGCTTTCAAGGTCAAGCCATCACAACGAGCTTTGCTAATAAGTTTCCTTGGTTTGATTATACATATGTACCTACATACAATCGAGTCCCGGCGGGAACGGCACTCGTTCGGAGTTGCGCCCTACTTTTACCGGGATCGGTACGATGTGAGGCCCCCCTGTGTCAGAACCCGAGCGTGGGCGGTGCCCTTGACTAAGTTGACTTGCACAACGGCCGACTTGGTTATTTATTTCGCCGGCTGCTATGTAAGAAATGGGGGCAGGACGCCTAATAAGTGGTCTCAGCCTTCAGGGTGCGGTGTTCAAAGAGCCTCTACAGAGTAGAGTACCTTCATGCAATTGACTTACCTAGTTACGAATGGTTCTACACATGGCTGCATGCGCGACATGTACGTCTCGTTCCGAGAAAGATATTGCAACTCGGAAAAGATGGAGAAATCTCCAAGGCAACAGCTCTGCATCTACCCGCATCAAAAAGTCATGCCAACGGACCACGCTAGGTGCTATTCTATCATGACTGTCGATCCGTAGACAAAGCATTGTGCGATCTCTCTCTGCTCTCATTTCTTGGCGAACTAGCTTTGAGAGAAACAAATCGCTGCATCGCGGGTTGAACCGTGCAAAGAATTGTCGGCAGATGGACCTGCCACTGATATTGAAGTGCTGATTCATCTGGCGAAAGCATCTTCGGAATACCTACCCGCCAGCGGCGCCAGTTGTCTTGGCTTTTCTTGATTTGGGGACCTTGAAGGTATGTACATATGTATGTTGGATCATCTCCAACTAGGAAACGTTCCTTCACGAAATCTTCGTGCTCCCTGCGTGCTCCCTGCACTACCCCTCCCCCCCTCTTGAGTCTCCCCGGCATTCCTATACATAGCATGGGCCGGCGTTGATGTCCACATTTCCTATTGCACCTCGGCTCTCTTGGAAAGAGCCCAATTCCAATCTCCAGGTCTTCTCCGGACTGCCACTTCACTGACTCGGATTAGTCCGAAGAAGCTTTCCAGAGTCCCTGGAGGTGAGCCCGGGGCCGCGGGCCTCGTTTGAGAGACACGATAGGATAAGATCTCATACAGCACACATCAAATCACAGAGTTAGTAGTTTGGTGTCTTGGACCACGCGCGTCTTCACCATCACGGTTCACTATTGGCAACCAACGTCCACGTGCCGATTCTCTATTCATCCGCCCCCATCGCTACCGGGAATCATGGTCCCTGCCTCGGTGTCCGTTCCACGCATGTAACCGGGTTACACTACCGATCAGTACTGTACTCATCATATCCTAGCAGCCGATTTAGACTATAAGCCTTGTCCTCTACAACAACTGTTAGGCCGATTCATTACAATCACCCTCGGAAGCATCAACTCAGGGCCGCGTACTGCATGTCGCGCGGCTACAGCCTACGGAGTAGAGCTAGCCATCTTTATTACATCTATACTCACGGCAATCAATCAACCGTTCTGCTCCATGGTAGTCAAATATCTTGACGATATTCATTGACAAATCCTAATCCCTCGAGATTCTATCTCCTTTCCCCCTTCTCCCACTCAATACCTCGAAAAGTCAACTTTTTCTCCAAGTATGAGATGCAGTGATTATCAGATCACACACTGGGGCGCTTAACACTTATTTTCCATCGGCTTATCTGTATCCCATCGGTAATGAGAGATCACCTCCCGGATGAGATAGAAGACGAAGATGGAGACGACAATGAAGGGGATTTGCAGTCGCATGGCCAAACCGTGGCAGAACGACTTGCGGCTTATCGCAAATTAAAACGGTTTCGGTAATTTTGGATATATGCTTCCATGATAAGCAGACCGTTGATGCAACCGAATAGCTAATCTAATCCAGCCTTACGCATCAACAAACTCGATTCTTAATGAGCGAGTTCGCCAAGCAACCACATCCGGACGCAGCGCACAGAGAGCGACTTTCACGCGAAATTCCGGGCCTAAGTCCGCGTCAAGTGCAAGTTTGGTTCCAGAACCGGTATGATAACTTGACTTTTAGACACTTCTTACTCTCCAATACTTATGCAAATGATGTCTAGACGAGCGAAGATGAAGCGACTCAGTGCGGATGACCGTGATAGAATGATTCGAATGCGGGCTGTTCCGGAGGATTTCGACAATGTGCAGGCACTTCATTCTCCCTATGGTGCCGTCCATGGCGTCGCCACAGGCCTTCCTCCTTCCAACCTGGGACCCATGAGTAGTCCGTACGGAAATCAGGGGACAGGGTCGCTGATGTTGGATATAAGGCGGGCCACGGGAGAGTCGTATTTGTCTCCTACTGGCCTTACACCGTCGTTCGGCAATATTGAGCTAGGACAGTCAGGGCCGACAAACGTATCGGACGTGGCGTCTTCGGCCACTTCTCTGTATCAAGATCGATTCGCCGCCTCTGGTGCTTCACCAAACTGTCCTGTGGATGTTGGATATCGCAACTGCGGTCCTTATTGGCAAGCTGGCAGTGGCGGCGGTAGCATAAACAGCTCAGCGCAATCCAGCAAAACAGGCTTGAGGGAAGGTCAATCTATACACGACCGAAACTGGAGTTCAGCGAGTGTTCCAGAAGCATTACATATGCCCCTCGGTATCTACCAAGCGAATCATTCAGGCATGACTTCTTCTGAAAGCCAAGTAGGGTTTCCTAACAATCAGTATGTACCGTCTGTGGCGACAGGGTTCACAAGCATGGAGACTCGCGCGTATTCAGGTCAGTAGGCAATTGGCTCTCCTTACCACATAACTCAAGCAAAGCTACGTTTTGATTTTGCTGCTGGTCGACTTGTACCATTGTTACTGACGCAGCTGAGAACTAGACAACGCGTCGCCGATGGGAAGAAGTTCAGGATCTCTGATAAAGGAAGAATCAGCGCAAAGAACTCGTCATAGCCCACATGCGCTTGCGCCTGGCCCGTTGATGGGCGATTGCGGCGTCGAGGATCGGCATCGAACTACTGGACTAAGCTCCTTACATTCACCTGCCCAGAACCGGGGCCACGCGTTGCCGCCTCTACGAACCAACATATCTTCATACCAGGCGAACTACTCCAGAGGACCAGGACCTCCGCCACTAAATATGTCTTTGGAACGGATGTACCCAACGACGGCTGGAAGAGTGCCAGAATATCTGACTGCGCAAACAGGTGCTCCGAAATCAGCACCTAGCGAGTACAGCTTCAACCGACCATGGGCGCCACCTGCGCCTAATCCGAACGTCGGCATCGGATCTCAGAAACATGAATTTGGGCATGACCTCTACTGAATGAATTCTCTTGACTTCTCATTATTTTTTTGTCGTGTTCAGGGTTCATCGATGATCTGGAACGTCATTTTCTTCCTCCACTGCTCCTAAAGAAGGGGGCTGAGCGATCAAAGTCCGTCCGAGGACAATACCTGGGAAAACTTAAAAGATACGAAGGGTAGGAGAACGGCGCAATGCGTTGTAAACATCTGCGTTGGAATCTGAGAGTCAGCATGCTTTCAGTTCCGGAGATGGGAAGCCCTGGCCAGTGACTCCTGGACCAGCTGTATCATTTCGACCTGAGAGAAGAAATCAAAATAAACGCACGAATTACAGCACATAATTACAGCAACAGATGACACAGACACTCTGCTGACAAGAGGAGGACCTTTGGCGCATGGAAGGGTCAAAAGTACACACATGGATATGGCGAACAAGGGGATTTGGCATTGCACTGCAAACTCAACTTTTTGCGACTCGACTCACGGCCTTTATATTAGTTTCTCTATTTCATCACTCCTTCGTCACATGTATATCCTCATTCTTCTCTATAAATACTTTTTTCTCTTTTTCATTTATTTCTCCCATATAGTTTCCATTCTCTTGTTCAAACTTCATCGTTTTTTTATACATTAGTCAATTTACTACTGTCACGATTATCATCACTAGTACTATCCAGTCTATCCTCTAGGCTGCACCAGACTGAGCCCTGCTATTCTTCACTTGAACATGTCGTTGTAACTTGTCCATACAGTAGCATGAACCCCCAGTGATGTAGACTCGTAGAGCAGAGAATTTGTTGTTTCTACTAGACTACTATCGCTTTGTTCGCACGCCCATTAAAGTCTAGTATCGTAGGAATATAGGGGTATCTACAGCAACATTGCACAATGATCGATCCAATGGCCAGACGGCTGCATTCACTCTTTTGTGCAGCACCTCCTAGCTCACTTTTGAGTGCTTAATTCGTGATTACACAGGAAGAAAGAGTGAGCCGTTTACGAGACCTGATAGGCTGATAGTAGCAAGGCGTGACGGTACGTCGGTACCGTGATGTGCTTGTCGCCTGCGCCGGCGGCCGACCACGTTCAGGTGGATTACATGTATTTCCAGGACTACATGGCTACGCGATGTCGTGTTTGATTCTTACTCGAGAGATAGTCCCAGGAGGGCGTTGATGAAGTATTTTGTCCGTAGCATCGATGTGTGTAGATGCCTAGGTCCAATTGAAACATACTGTTCAGTCTGTGTTGCCGATTCTAAGCCAGGTTTAGCGTCTTCAAAGGACTCTGAATGGTCTGCATTGTGGCGTCCTCAGTTAGCCAAGAGCGAATCATCAAAATTGAAACAAGACGATGTACATAGTCAGAAAAAGCTCCGGAGCAAGCGACGCGCAAGTTGTTGTTGCAACTCATCGGTACAGGGTGGGGATCGACGAACAGGGGAACCCGTCAAATTGCTCCCTTCATCACCGTGATCACGGAACCCAACTCTTACGGAATTCCGGTCACCGCAGAGGAAACGCATCATGAACTATTTTTTCAAGGCCCGCCCCGACACGAGTTGGATCTCAGCAGGATCAGCCTCAACATTTCCGGACCTTGGCGAGGACGTCGGCAATCTCATTGAAGCCCGCCAATGCAATGCGCTTATGCGACCGGGCTGCAAGATCTTCCATGTTCCCAAGGATGATCCGTCGCTGGCAAAGGAAATCGTCATCTCGGCGACTGATCTCGAGTCGCCCAGCTCGGGGGATGAGTTGCTGAATCAAGTGGTGGTGTTCCAGTACAGGGGCAAGTTCCACGCGGTTGACCATGTGAGTGTTGCTCTCTTTGCCACGAACATAGCTACCTATGTAGTAGCGCAACTGTTGATATTGACTACCCCAGCGATGTCCTCATTCGGCTTACCCATTGTCGAACGGGATGCCCTTTGACATTGAAGATTTTGGCGTCAAGTTGAGCGCTGGCTTGACTTGCCCGAAGCACGGCTGGTCCTTTGACCTATTTACTGGCATGGCAGATACTGGCCGCTATAAGTTACCTGTCTGGGAAGTGCAACTGCGTGACGCAGCCGGTGTAAACGTCGTTGATCTGTCGAGAGGCGATGGCCACGCCGAGGAGCGAACTGTTTGGATCCGACGCAAGCAGAGGATGGGCTGAAATGGGTGACGCAACTGTCGAAGGCCATCAGCCATCGAAAATCACGTCGCTGTCATGGCCCTCATGGCGAAAAGGCGTGGGAAGCTCGCGCCACAGTATGTTTCTTTGCCCATGAAAGCCGTCCATGTTCGATTTGAAAGACGACATGCTGCCGCAGCGTTGAGAGATCCGTCATGGATGTGGGCTCGATTACATTCCGAATTACGGACCTCGTCATTGCAGGCCTGCATCAAATGGTAATTCGAATTGTTGGAACTTTTCAAGATGGACATGGCGATAAAGGTCAAGGTCGCATCGCAGGGACGTGGCCTATTTGCTAATTGAGTGTGGCGACACGTTCTGAGTTTCAGCGAGGATGGTCGACGCCAGCTCAGAGACCAGCATCCCGACCATACGAAGATCTTGTCTTTGGCGTGTGAACAATGAGGAGCCGATGTACTGTCCTTACTGCCTGTTCATTGGATGCCAAGATTCTACGATCAACTCCGAATTCGACGGACAAGCTGCACTAACAGGCATCGAGGTTCCTTAGTTCTCGATGCATCGTATCAGGCCATCTTCCCGAAAGTACCCCCGAAACCGTCAGTTGCCCTCTTTGACCTGGCCTCTCGCTCTGCCCGAACGACGTTGACAACGGGGGCCAACCTGTTCAACAGTTTTGCATCAAAAAGGGTCATTGCGAAAGGGTGCGCAGGACTGACTGAGAAGACGGTAGATAGCTTCATAAATGGGAACCGCCTTTTCTGCGACTGATTGTCAAGTTACGCATATTCTAGATGGTTCAGCTGATGTGATTATTTTATGGAGTACGTATTCTACCGAATGCAAGCTTGAAAACAGACTAGAAACAGCTGCAGTTGAAGCAGATGTCATTGGCAGTTGCTAGCGAGAAGGTTGTAGTACCTATCACCAGCTGCCTACACCAGATATTATGGCCGTTGGATGCCCTTGACTGAACGTAATAAAGAACCCAGCGGCATGTTGTAGGCGCAAAGGAAATGCTACAAGAGCCTATCAGTCAACGGCGGGCACAAAGGTATGAAACAGGGGCCCTTCCACAGAACGGCGAGGGTGGTCGCACAGGCTTTGGGATACATAGCTGGTGATTGCCAGTCATATTGATCAGCCTCACTTGTTCGGGGCGACAAGGTGCGTGACCTTATACGTTAATAGCACAATGAGCGTCACTGCCTACGGGAGAGGGGACATTGCGCGAAGCAATCACCTTTGCCTTATTACTATGTAGTGTGTATGGAATCTAGATGGAACTGAACACGAGTTAGTCCCGGACTAATTGCTGCAATTGCATCATACGTCTAGATTGCGACCGAGCGTCAGAAAATTGCCGTTTCCTCCTGGGCCACGCGGTTGGTTATCCATCGCGCTGGGCGACGTCACCGACTTCAGTCGTGGCCAGTAGGATTACCAGAGATAGGTTTCATCATTTACAATGTCATGAATGCATTTGTGCGTGAGAATGTAATGTACATGTGAACGTGAAATGTCGGGGCACCCGCGAGTCGGGACAGAAACAGCGGGTGTAATGGTGCATCATAGAACCCACATAAAGATTACGCAGGCGCTTGCTCAGATACAATACGCCACGTAGCATCGTCGATCGCCACATCACCCTTCGAGACATCCATCGCGTTTCGACTGGTGCACATATTGTATTGAATTGTACGACAAGCAAGAATAAGCTGAAGGTATTGATATGTCACTTGCATCAGGTCATCATCGCATCATGGTAGCCACGCGAGGGGCCCTCGTGATAATGGTTTTAGGCAAGGTTGAAAAGGTTGTTCTGGACCATGGCTCGAGCACCGCCAGTAGCGTCGGAAGTTTGAACAAAGTCACGAACTGGCGACTTCAAATGTATCGAGTTATGAGGTCGGTTGGTGAAGAAAGAAAGAGAAAGGGAACAGAGTTTGGCGGTTCCACCATTGCATGAAATAATCGGCCAGCGCGGAGCCTCATCACGTGACTAAGCAACTTGTGGAACCTCGCCCAAAGGACCGAAAGGCCAAGGCACCCCCATCCCCATCCACCCCGATCCATCAAACGAGGTCAGCCGCCGTAACCTTCAACCCTCCATCCATCCGCCCGACTCCTCACGCTCCCTCATCCATCTCTCGCCCTCGACCGTCATCCAGCTCGAGAATCCGACAGGGAGAGCCTTTATAACTCGTCAAGAGGCCATGGCTGCTGCCCTGCCCACGCCCGCGCAGAGCGTTAGTTCGCAGTTCGACATCACCATGTCCGACGATTCTTCTTTCAAGAGAAAGAGGCTCTCCGACGATACAGGCGACCGGGACAAAAAGAAGGTGCACCTTGAGAAAAAGGTGTACACCAGAGAAGACTTGTATCGCGATGTGGGCGAGAAATACCTGCTCCTGCGAGACCCTCCTGGTGGCCAAAAGAGTAAGGCTCCCTTGACTGGCCCTTTCTTTTTTCTTGCGTTCTGTCGAACGAAGAATACTTGCGCCCCCAGATTTCCTCATCCATGATTTCTCGACGGGACGCAGAAAAGATCTTCATCAGTAGCTCGGAGAATGCGTGTATGCTATCGCATTATCCATAAGTCATGATTAACGCGTGAACCACGTTTTTTAGAGCAAGCTTCGCGATTACCTCGATTGACGGAAGACCTCTTCGAGGTCTTCGGCCTTGTCGATATTGCTGCCGAAGTCGCTCGTGAGAAACCAAATGGCGAGAAGAATGCGCTACGGAAGACGTACAAGGGCCAGATCAAGCGCTTGGGTGTCGCTGGCCACTTTGATGTGCAAAAGAAGAGAGAAAACGACCCAGCAGAGTTTCTGGCCATGGTCCGAACTCCTGATTTGGAATGGGACGTGCAACATGTCAAGGGCCGTAAAGTCTCGGATGGCCTCTCAGAATCGACATTGTCAAGCATTCGCCGTGCCACGAATCTGGCCCGAGGGCCTGTGCCCAAATCCGTCTGGGATGTCTCTGTATTGGGAGATCTGTCGGTATATAGAGCAAACGCATTGCGAATGAATGCAGCCAAATCGTCAGAACCCAACACATCGTTGTCATCGACACCAGCAGCCGCGACGCCAAGCGCCACGAGCAGACCAAAGCCTCGAGCTCCGCCGGGCCATGATCCAAATCGACCCCGAAGGAATATCAAGAAACGGTCCTATGGTGACAGCAGCTACGAAGGTTACGGCGAAGGCCTCCCCGATGAAGACGTGGACATGGATGCGGGCTACTCGATAGGCGAGGGCCAGGGCACTCTCAAAAGACGCAAGAAGGTAACTCGAAGCGGCTTCGTTGAGATCAAGTTAATTCCTGCTGACGTAGATTATCACTTCCCCAGAATACCGGAACCTCCACACCTAATCCTCTTGTGCAACGGCCAAGCTACGGCCCCGGTATGGTGGGCGCTTGAGATTGGCACCCTCTGACTTACAAGGGCCGGCGCGTCAGCGAGCACCTCTGATTTCACCTCTTCCCCTAATGGATGGGAAAAGAAAAACTCAAAATGAAGAAAAAAATTCGAAAAAGACGAAAGCCAAAAAAAAAAAAGAACCTTGGACCTAGCGACATGCAAGCGATGTTTTGAACCTTGTACTACCACCATCCTCACGACATATGTGCAGCTAGAGTCGGTCTCGCGACGGACCCTTCATCAACTGCGAAACTGCCCAAAACACACGCATCTACCACAATTTATATTTGCGAATACTCGATCTAGCGTCTCCCACCATACGCAGTGGAATAGCCAATACCATCAACCTGACAGAAACCAGCGAATATCCTAATACCAATTCCGACACCCCAAACCTCACCTTGCCCACATATTTGCCTCTGTCAATTTGCTCCATCTCCGTTGTAAGGAGTTATACCAAGTGGAGCTCCTCGCAACATCACCAACACACCTCTATACGACGACCACCGCAATCACGTTATCGCTTCAATCACGATGAATGGAAAAGGATGACGTGGAAAGAAGAAAATGCCAAAAAAAAGGGAATCCCAGCTTAGGCCGCGACGGGACAATACAGACCACGACGACATGAACGTCATCAGAGAGCTCTCGGCGAATACGAATGGAGTTTTTGCGTCTCTTGTTTTTGATATTATTTGTGTCGCTCCATTTCGGGGCGAATGTTGTTATCATTAATCCTCGTGGCACTTTTTGTGTTGTTTGTTCTTTTGGAATTCCATCTTCAGATTGTGGATCAACCAGCAGCGTCTTTTTTTTTTTCTCGAGAGAGTTTCGTTTCCGTAGGTAATTAGCTTTCTACAGGGGACAAGAAAACAAATTGATGTTAAGAAAGAAAAAAGGATGACGCCCACTGTTCAGATCCTAAACTAGGTACAAGGTGAAACCACATGTCCCGGACGCTTCATGTCCGAATGTCAAACTTGTGAGGAATCGGATATCCCTGCCGACCCGACCAAAAGGTCAGAACACTAAGCTGATGAGAACCAGCTTAGTGCGGGATATATAGGTACATGCTGGCTTTGAAGCCGACGGATAGAGCAGTTACGGGTAACCGTCACAAAACTCACCCCTTAGAAAGAAGGAGTAGTAAGCATATAATAAAGTACCACGTTGGCCATTCGCCGCTCCATTTCCTTGATTAAAGTGCGGAAGAAAGCCAAGGCATTATAATTTATTTCAATTCGAGTTAACTATGCCTTACCTAGATTGCTTCATGATGCCAGATATCAAATTCATATGCCCAATGCTTTTGCAAAGATCCCCCCCCCCCGCCAAAAAATAAAAAATAAAAGATATCCAATAGTCCAAGTATCGCATATCACGTAAGAATAAGAACCTTCAACTCTCATCGCCCTTCCATCATTATTTCATTCATTCATCCATCCATCCAAGAACATTCATGCATGCCCCGGACACCACAATCAATGCATGGCACCATTCCCATAATTCCCATTCTCAACAGACGGATAAGCCCCGCCCGTCATTTCAGACCAACTCCAATCCAACGTAGCCGGCAACGCAAACAAATCCTGCGGAAGAAGAGGCTGTGTAAACGGCCGTGCCGTCAGCGGTATAGGTGGTGGAGAGACATCCAGGGCTCCAAAGGCATTCATGTCGTTCATGCACCCCGCATTCTCATTATTGCTACTATTCGTGTAGGAGTCGAATTCTCCGTTCTGCATGGGTTGCTGCTGCTGCTGTTGCTGATGATGCTGTTGCTGCTGCCAGCTACACGACACCGCAGAAGGAGACCGTCCATTATGGGGCACAGAAGGAGACCGTCCGTTATGAGATACAGAAGAGCCAGCAGCTGCATGCCCGTACGAGGCATTCGACGCTGGCGATAAATGCGCACTATTCGTCTCTCTCGACGTGGACGACACGGAGAAGTTGCGCAGACCACCGCCCACCCAGGGTGCATCTGCCGATGGCGACAAAGAAGATGTATCCTTGATATTAAACGTAGGTCTGGTTGTCGTGGTTGCAGCGGCGGTTGCATCGACGGTTTTTCGCTTCCGGCGGGACGACTGCTGCTCCTTTTCGGCTCGCTCGATGACGACTTTGGAGATGCGGCAGAATTCGGAGCAGATACCTAGCATCCGGTGCACGCCGCCTTGTTCGGCTTCCTGACCGAGCATGGATAGGAAGGTAACGACGAGGTCCATGAGGCGGGTGTCTGACTTGGCGCGGGGGTCGAGCGGATTTTGGAGGATGTTGCCAAAGAGGGTCATGAGGGCTGAGACGGGGAAGTAGAGAATGAGCCTAGAGATGTATGTTAGCGTTTTGTGAGACTTGTGGAAGAAGGCTAGGGAGGAATGAAAAAAGAAGATACAAGGGAAGAGGGGATACAATGCTTGGAAAACACAGGGGGAGGTGGGAGGGAAGGCCTTCTTTTCACATTTTCTCTTCTGTTCCCCATTTCACCCTCCTGTTTTTCTCCTTGCAAGTGTGAACCCAGAAAATTTAAAACTCAAATAATCAAACAGGACACGCAACAAGGCAAAGAAAAATAGAAACCTACCACACACAAGCAAAGTCCCCCTGAGGCACATACTTCAACAGCGCAATCGATGCCCTCGCTGCCGCAGTACACAACTGTGCCGACGAAAACACTCTTGGATTCAACGGCCTTGAATTCAGCCCCTGAATCGCATAATTCGACAACCGGCTCGTCCACAACCCATGATGAATCGACATGCGATGAATCGTAGTCAAACAGTTATAATACGTGAAATGCAGCATGACAACATGCAAAATTAGTGGCGTATGTGAAGCCTTGATCTCGTGCTCGGGCCGAAAATCTACAGGGATGCTATCCTTCCAGTCTTCGAGTTGCTGATCCAGTTCGCTGATTGTGTTGAGGAGGTCCCCATCGGATTGCTTAGTGGCTTGGGTGGAGTAGAGTTTCTTGTAGACGCGAGATTCGATGACGGTGAATTCGCACATGACGCGGAAGAGGTTCATTTTTCCTTTGCCGTCGGCGAGGGGGATGTTGCCGATGTTGTCGGCGGGGTCGGCTTCGGGGAGTTCGACATTCATGTCGTCGTCGTCTTGAGCGGCAGGGCGGCCGGAGCGTAGACAGAGGTCTTTGTCGAGCATGTAAGCGATCCAAAAGACGCGACGGCGTTGTTCAATCTCAATGGGGTTCAGGTTGAAACCGGTGCCACGTCGGTGGAGGCCGATGCTGTGGCATAGGCGGATGGCGGCGGCGATCAAGAGGGATGCGGGCTGGGGGTTGGGTGTGCCTTGCATGAAGAGCGCCATGCCTAGGAGAGCTTGAACACTGAGCAGATCGGTATTGCGCATGGTCAGTTCCGGAAACACGGCCAAGGCGTTCTTGAGGTAATCCCAGGCTTTTTCATCTTCTTCCTGCGGGACAAGATTGCTCATGACGCGCAGTCTGTGGGCAATGGCTATTGCGCAGTTCAGACTCGCCCACCATCCGGAGCCCAGGTAAGGGTCCGGGGAGTACTGCCTCTCAACAAGGTGCATAAATGTCGGCTGATGGAAGAGCGGCAACATGCAGTTGAAGTTCTCAAAGTAGTCTTGAAGGAGAGACAGGGCCTCATGCTTCGGTGGTAGGGATCGAAACACTCGTCGTTGGAATAGGTCGCTAAACACTTCGGGCTTCCAGTTTGTCCACTTGTGGTCTTCGACGGATACCTCAGAGATCATGGTCGCAAACGAATCATCCCCCGTGCGGGAGTTGACCCACTGGATGCCCTTGGGCGAGAAGATGGAAAACCCGGACGAAGACCCAATGTATCGAGTCTCGCCTGCTTGGTTCGTCACAAGCGAGCACATCATTTCTGACAAAGCCTCGACTTGCTCTTCGTCGTCTTCAGTATTGTCTTCGGCGGGCGTGGTTGACTTGCGCTTCTCGTTCCTTTCTCCGTCTCTATCTCTTTCTGTCTCCATTGCTCGTTCCTTGTTTCTAGTATAACTCGGAGACGCCGTGATACTGTGAGGCGTCGAGCCGGTAGCCTCCCGGGCTGGCGTGATATCAGAAGCTAGTGCAGGACTGTTGTTGGTGGCAGTCGAGCTGTGTAGAGACTGCGATCGAGATTTTTCCGTTAACTTCTTCTCCAACGCACCAAGATCGGTGCTGTTCTCGTCATCGCCCAGTAAACCTGGCCAGGGCAGATATTAGCATTGGGATAGTTCCAGCACGAGGTAAGTGGGTACCAGTATACCTGATAGCCGGAGCAGGTGTTCCATGCGACCCAATCTATTCTCTAAGCCTTCGATATACTTTGCACTATTCAGGAGTGTTAACACGAAAAGTATAACAAGGCGCGCGCGCGCGGAAGACGCCGAACTAAGATGAGTTGCGTACCCTTTTGGAGGACTTCGTTTCTTCTCGACGTGCGTGAAGACACAGTCGGTTTTGTAGTTGACGCAATGCGTGCACGAGGGGAGCTTGCCATCGCACTTGATCTTCTTTTTCCTGCACATATCACAAGCCTTGTGTGTAGGTGTTAATATGCATGCTGCAATATTCGTGGACAAGGGCGCAAGACGGGCGGACGAAACACATCAGGAAGAGTGTCTACTACCGGAAGACTCACCTTCGCGATTCTTCTCCTCTTAGCTTCGAATGTGTCTTCCATGAGAAACTGCGTGTCCGGGAACATGTGTGCGGCGAGATCAGGCGGCATATGAGGGACATTTGGCAGACCGTCTCCATTGTATCCGCCAAAAACCTGGGGCGGTTGGTTCATGAGTGGCGGCGGTGCCATGTCGGGCATCTGGAAATCCGTGTAGTCCATGGCTGAAGAGGTGGGATAATAGTCTTGATAGACAGGGGCCGAAAGGGAGCGTAGATAGCTACTCCCTGACTTTGCAACGATGAAGAAGCCAAGGCGTTCGAGTCGAGGCGTCAGGAGGTTGTCTGATATTTGAAAATGTCAGGAAGGCTTACGAGGCAAGTCACGAGATGTACCCGTCAATGACGATGACCAAGCAGCTCCAAAAAATGCGGGCGCGCGGCACGGGCCACAAGGTTGTTTGACAGTTGTAACTTGTAGGTATTTTGAGTTATCTTCTTCGCCAGAGCGCCCACAGGTCGCCGACTTGTGCGTCACTGATACTAGCAACGTACTCCGTCTTTTGTCGGGGATTGCCAGCCAGACAGGGAACTTGGATTACTGCTCACACAGCTTGCCACGCGGGAGGCAAGGAGGGCACGAAGTCGCTTTTTTGTGACGTTTAGGCGCAGGCGTGACGTTCTGGGCATGAGAGAAAGGTCGGTCGAGGAGGACTCGAGAGAGTCGAGAGGGTGGCACGTCGACGATAGGTCGCTTCTTGCTGGCATGGCCCCCCGCGAGTGACGAGTCTCCCCAAGGTACCTAGCACCTACCCATGTATGATGATGTACCTGATATGTAAGTAGTAAAGTACCTATGTAAGCCAGTTAAGAGCCGAGGAGGCGTATCCACTGCGACACGGAGACAAGGTTCCAATCGCGTGGATATCTCGACCAGAAAGCCTTCGACTCTCTAACCGCGAAGTCGTGTTGTGAAGTTGACTGCGCCTGCGCCGTTGTAACTTGCAGCGCCCGCCCCCACATGAGCGCCACTTCTCTTGCAAATTTACCCCGCTTCGTCATCGGCGCTGGTTTGCCACCCAATCAAGTACCAATCCTGTTTCATCCTCCTTCTCCAACCACGGAGTTACAACGGAGTATTCGCACGTTTACAAGCGCCACAAACTCGCCGGTCACTGCCGGTTTCCTGCACGTCGCCCAAGAAAATAAAGGGCTATGAGGACATCGGCGCCAAGTATCGACTGTCGGCTTGAATTCTTGAGAGAGAAAAAAAAGGAAGAAGACAAAAGATTGGAGGCGGAGAGAGGATGTCTTACTTCGAGTGAGACGAAACGGAGAATGCGTCAAGTGAAACTGTGAAATACTCCGTAAGTCCGCACAGTCCGTACATAATGTAAGAGAACGAATTAAGGTTGAAGTAAACACGCAAGGAAGAGCGCCCAACGACTACAGGCCGTCATGGAAACAACTACCTCTCCATAGAGGGCCCCTATTACTTGTGTGTACCTACTTGTAGCGTACCTACATCACCCAATCCCCATCACATGTGACCCTTCATCTCAACAATTGAAAGCACAGCGAGGCGAAGTCGCGGCCCCCATCAAGTTCCCGCCCAGTCCATAATCTTTTCATGCCGTAAGCCGGATCCCACAGTGAACAGTGACTTGATGTAGGCACCTACACACATAGGTAGGCAGGTACATAGATATAGGATGTAGTTACTCCTCTAGGGAAAGAGCTCGATACTTCACAGCGAACCGCCACCCGCCCGCCACTTCGACTAAACGGCCGACGCAGCCAGACAACGCCCAGATCTAAGCTCTTTTTATTCATAAAAAAGTCGACCATCTATTTTCTTTAGGACGAATCTTCGGCATGGTATAGCTGGGGGTCCAGGGCAAGCTTCGGGGAAGGTTTGACTTCCGGTACCTTTATGTGTCACGTGCATTCCATCCCCGGCCAATGACATTGTCGGGACTCGGCACCCACAAACACAGAATGTAACCCCCAGAAGACAACTTGCAGATGAGTTTCCTGTTCAGCGTATAGTCGCCTTGGATCTTGTTTTGTCGACAATACCAAAAGAAGAGGTCGGAGGGCCCAGGGGCGGGCGCATGTTCATATCAAAGCACGATGCCACACATTTGAATTTTGAATCACTGCAGTCTACAACGTAGAACAGAACAGGCACACACAGCTTCAGCTTCATCTTCATCTTCACACCCCTCTTAGCACATCCCTTTTTATATCTTCTCGGAAATAAAAGTCCGAGTTTCAAGAAAAAAGACCCGCTAAATAACATCCCTCAAATGTCCGCCAGGTGCGGTATTCCCCCCGGCGCACGACACACACCAATCCCTCATCTCGGGGTAAATATAATAGGTACATCGAAGTAAATTTTGGGCAACCCACGGAAGAAAAGAAAGAAGAAGAAAAATAAAGAAGAAGAAAAGAAGATTTGAAACAAGAGATTTCAAATCAACAGGGCTATATGATAAGGCCGAACGCAACCCCACTGGCTAGCACAATGCCTCCAACTTCCCAAAACCCACACCATGATTTTTTGAAGCTTGATGAAATAAAAATTAGGAGAAACGAACCGCAACGCAAAGTCAAGTCAAAAGGCTAAATTAAAGTCCCTCGTGGAACCGAGATCCAGATGCTCGCGGGCTACCACGAGAGGCCAACGTCCGTGAGGATAGATTCGTCGGCGTAATGGGCGGTCGGGGATCAATGAAAGGGTTCTCGGTTACGGCGATTCTGGCAGGACCGGATCGAATGACCGGCAAACCGCTGACTGGGCGCATTGGGGCCCCGAGAGCCAGTTGTCCAGAACCTAGGGCCACAGGTTCAAAGGCCTGCGAGCCCCGAAAGTAGTCCGAGTTACCACTGGCAGCACTGGCTCTGGGGTCAGAATAGCCATCTCCTCCACTCTGAAGTACCGATGGTAATTTCCGGCCAGATACGCGATAAAATCCTCGCTCGTCGGGTGCCGTGGGCGGAGGCGTAGGCGGGGGCCTCTTCCCTGTCAGAGCAGCCAAAGTGGCTGCCACGGCTCCAGATGCTGCGGACCTTTCAGTCGTGGCGGTACCAGAAGCGCCACCAGCCGGTCCACCACCGGTTTTAACATCTCCAAGATAACGACCTGCGGCGGGTCCAGAGTGCGAGTCGAGGAGAAACCTGGGACCTTTTCGCTTCTTATGTCGAAGAAACATCATGAGGAGGAAACCAATGAGGGCTACGCCGGCAATACTGCCAACTACACCACCAATAACTTGCTTCTGTTGGGGTGTTAGGTTGGCAGCACCACCTCCGTTGGACTTCGCACCTGCTGCGGGGCTGCTGGGCAGACTACCGGGAACAGTCAAGGTGCCGTAGCCACCGTCCAGGTCTGTGGTAGTTGATTGCGCTGAAGACAAGAAAGATGATTCTCGACTTGTTGAGCCGGTAATGGTACTGGTTCTGATGGTGGTCGCGGCCGCGGTCGTGGTCGCAAACGAAGTCGCGGTACCGGTCCCAGTCGTCGGTACGGTGGTGTGCGGTTGAGATGACGTCGTGGTAGAGTGAAGATCGTTTGTTGAGGAGAGTTCGGACGTGGGGAGTAAGACTGGACCGGAGTGCGAGGTGGATATGGAGGTGGAGAAAATGCTGCTGGTATCTGTGGTTGCCATAAACGAAGTAGAGTTGGAAGAAAAGATGGCTACAGCAATAGAGTCAGCACATAGATCACATGACGAGGTCCA
The DNA here is from genome assembly GCA_018360175.1 of Claviceps arundinis. Classification (NCBI taxonomy): domain Eukaryota; kingdom Fungi; phylum Ascomycota; class Sordariomycetes; order Hypocreales; family Clavicipitaceae; genus Claviceps; species Claviceps arundinis. Next base: position 35,397 of record SRPS01000190.1, read on the forward strand.
GAACGCTTGAGCAGCTTACATGCTGATGAGTTGCGGATGTCGACCATGCTGGGGAGGGCAGATTTCGTAGCGTGCAAGAATGGTCCAACAGAGGTCACCTTGGCGTTAGCCGGTATGCGCATCGTGTTGCTACCAGACGCAGATGAAGCGCGCAAGTTCCCGACGGACGTGGACAAGGGAGGAGCTGCACCGGGTGGCGTGCCGGCTGCCGCACTGGCGGTCGTGGTCGCGGTTTGGGTGGTTCCGGGCTTGAGACTCGAAATAGCGGTATCTGGCGCAGCCGGCCTGGCAGTCGTGGTCGTGGTTTGGGCGGTTCCGGGCTTCAGACCAGACACAGCAGTATCTGACGAGGCAGCACTGGTAGTCGTGGTCGTGGTCGTGGTTTGGGTGGTTCCGGGCTTCAGACCAGACACAGCAGTATCTGACGCGGCAGCACTGGCAGTCGTAGTCGTAGTCGTAGTCGTGGTCTGTGTGGTTCCGGGCTTAGATCCCGAAATAGCGGTACCAGACGTGGCCGCACTGGCTGTCGTGGTAGTAGTTGTCGTGGTTTTAGATGTGGGTTGCAAACTAGCGGTATCAGACAAGCTTGCAATGGCGGTCGTGGTCGTGGTATTCGCGGTTTCGGTTTTGGTATCCAAAACAGAAGTATTAGGCGTAGCAGAAAGAGTCTGAGTTTTGAAAGGTGCGCCCCATGGATCGATAACGAGCGCAATGGTGTGAGCGACATGGATGACGGGGATGGTTGGCGTGCCACCTACAGCATTGGCGATAACATTCTCGAAGACATTGCTGGCATCGTGGTTGGAAAGAGGGTCGCCGACGGAGTCGACCTCGCTCTCGACACTGATTTTGCTGCCAGACGCAGGATCGTCGATCTCAAATTTGTTGCGCTCGCTTTGGTTCTCGGGGTTGGATGAGTCTCGTGAATGAAAGGGACTATGCCGCAGTCGGCGGAACAAAGAATGTGAATGCGAGTGAGAGTGAGAGTGGGAGTGAGACTGCGAATCGCTGGCCTGAAGGAGTGAAGACCGACGAGATTGTTTAGTCATGGTGGCTGCTGTGCGAGGCCGTGAGGATGAACAAAGATGGTGTTCCAACAGTGGGGCGGCGTGGTTGCCTCGTTAGTCAAATCGTCGCTGACGGCTGAACAAATGAATGTGGTTTCGTATGCTTTTGTTTGCTTTGTTGTTCAGATGTCGAGATATGTCAGCGTCGTCATTGTGCCGGTCAAATCAGTCGTGATTCGTGGTTCGGCAACAGGACGATCAGGATTGAGGGAATGACGGTGCAAGAAATACGACAGGCGGTGCCGTCTGGCGAGGAGAACCAGAATCAGATGCTGGCAGTTCCGGCCACCTAAGTTGCAATATGACCGTGTTGGCGGACGACACGAGCGGCCAACGATTCGTGAGCCAACGGCTCGACCGTTGGTAGGTGAGTGGTGGACGCACACCACAGATGGCTCCGACTGGATGAAAAAAAGGAGTGACTGGGAGCAAAAGGCGGATGGGCGAATCGCCAAGAGCTCGCGTTGAGCTGCGTGGGGATGCCAAACTGGAGACAAACGAACGGAAACGGGCACCAATCCTGCCGTGCTGGTCAGATCAACTTCGTCAACGACGCCCGAAAAAACGAAGCAAGACAATGAGCATCGCGAGACCACAGAAAGGAGGGTCTGCAGACTGCGTGGGGGGGACGGGCAAAAGAAGAGCGAGAAGAGCGAGCAAAAACCGAAGCGGCAAGGGGATGCGACGCGGCAAGGGGATGTGGACGGAAAAGGAGATGAAGCGCTCTGGTGGTTGACTCTGTGAGCAGAGGACTCAGGACTCAGGAGCAGCAGGCTGCAGGTGCCAGCACTGAACAGGCGCCAACAGGTGCATCGATCAAGCAATTGCGGTATGTATCATTGATCAATGCCAATTTTGCACTGTCCAAGACACCTGGCTCAGTGCTCATCACAGGCTACATACAGCTGGTCGCAGCTGTCTGGTACTGGCTTCATTTCGCTTGTACGGAGTAGGTGGGGCGCGCGATACATGGAGCGCGGTGTGTGGTACCTACAGAGGTATGTAGGTACCTAAGGTATGTAGGTATGTACTCGTACAAACTCCGTAGCGTACATGGGGCATGGTTCATGGTGCATGGTGCAACCTGTTGCGCTAATAAAGCAGGGGCCGCGAATAGTTCTCCGTACAATGTACAAACTATGTACCCACCTAGGTACTCAGGTAGTAGATCTGAACACTGAACAGCATCCAAGATACCAGTATGTCGTGGCCCGTGGGGGGTCGGAAGCACAACGGGCACACCACGAGGCCAGAAACAGGGAAACGGGAGACTCAATGTGCGCCTCAAGTTGGATGGATAATGGGAAACTCTGCCCTCGGCAACTGGAATGCAAGCGAACGAGTCCTCTTCCATGGATGATTAAACTTCTTGACACTTATACATACGGAGTACGGAGTAGGTACATACTCCGCACATAGCCACGCTAATAGGGCAGGCATGGTCCGCATGGATCATGCATGGGCTGCCCCGCTCGGCTTGCCTCGTCTCTGGCCTTCGTTGGTCCAATGTCTCGAACGACAAGCAAGCCTTCCTCACGTTCGTTGGATCGTGTGCATGATTGATCATCAACTGTTCAGATTGCTCCAAGCTCGACCCTGGCTTGTCGGAGTGTACATGTATGCACATTGTACCTATGTACATACTCTGGAGTCTGGATACACTTCGTGATAATGATCGTTCAAGCCGCACGACTACGCGAGACTCAGGCAGAATTTGAGAGGAGGATCCAGTGAACACGCAGAAAGCGATGATATATGACCTCCAAGTGCTGCCGCTTCTTTATTGTTCCGATGTACGGAGTACAGAGTTATACGTACATACTCCGTAGGCTCCGTAGGTATGTACGGGAGTATGTCTCCGTATACTTTCTGTGCTTACTTCTTTCTTGGCCTTTTCCAATCTGCCCTCATGTGGCCTCCCGAGTCCCAATTCGAATTCCGCCCCGCTGTTCTATTCCTGGCATCGCGTTCCTGGTCAGCCACGCCAGACTGTACGGAGTATGTACATACCTATGTTCATGGACCCAGGTTAATAAGGTGGGGGTACTTACATAGGTACCTACTCCGGGTACCTACTAATGTACCTCGGCATGTGGCCTGAGGCCTCAGCCGTTATCGACTCCCTATGATCGCGGGCCGGGATAACTGTATTATCAACACCGACGTCGCCATCACCTCGATACAGTGACAGACGCCATCAAGCGAAGCTGTCATCGTCATGAGTACGTGTCTCCTGGCCAGAAATGGCTTTGGAACGGGGGCAAGGCTGTTGATGCCCTCGCACATCCACTCAATTGCCTTCCTCTGAATCTGACTGATTTAGTCGCGGGTGCCATGTTGGACGTGGATAGGTATACATATAATCCACATGGCAGCTGAATGATCTGGCAGCTGGACAAAGCGAAGAAGATTGAGCGTTTTCTTGAAGACCAACTCGCAAAGGTATAGCAGCAACAATTCCGCCTTTGGCCTTTGGAAGTGTCTCACGATAATGCCGCCGGGTTCTCGACCCCCGCCGCTGCCGCCGCGGCTTGCCTCCGCCGGATCCTCGTCGCAAGCATCTGCCTCGTTTCTGTCGCCATACTCTGCGCCTGAGAATTTTACGTTGCCCTCTACGGACCCGCGCACTTCCTCGACACAATCTCTTGTTCCCTCTATTTCCGAAGCGGAAACAAGACGCAGGCTCCTCGTCATCTATATCCATGGCTTCTACGGCAATGACCAATCGTTCCAATCGTTTCCCGCCCATGTTCACGCCTGTCTGAAAATCTTGCTGTCTAGCAGCCATGTCATTCATTCAAAGATCTATCCCAGGTACAAAACATACAAGGCTATAGAGATCGCGCGCGATAACTTCAGTGCTTGGTTGGATCCTCATGAGTCGCCCAGTACGGACGTCATCCTCGTGGGTCACTCCATGGGGGGCCTGTTGGCGGCCGAGGTCGTTCTGATGGTATGTATTTTTGATTGAAAAAGGTACAGCCTGGGCCACGGATGCGTGACAAGACAGAGGCGGAGGATCTGAGACGAGTTGGTCACTCAATGTTCACAGCTGATACAATCTCACGCATAGTCAAACCGCAGTTCTTCCCGCCCACAATTATTGAAGCATAGAATTCTGGGAATCATTGCCATGGACGCTCCGCTGCTGGGGCTGCACCCCGGAATCGTGATATCAGGTCTTGCAAGCTTATTCCAGCCCTCGCCAAAAGTCGACTCCCAGCAACAATCACCGGCAACGACTCAAGACCTGGAGTTCTTACATGCCGTTGATCCGCCGTCGATTGACTACCTGTCTTCTGTAGACTCTGTATCGGGATCCACTTACATGGAGGCATCGACACCGAGCCAAAGTCTACGACAACCAGATGACCCTTATTTTGACCCCCCATTCCACAACGATGCACCGTTCAGGGAGCATTCTTTTTTGAAGCGTCTGATGAACTTTACCGCTAAGCACAAACCGGAAGGGTTGCTCACGGCGCTAGGCAATCATGTCAACTCGCATCTGGAGTTTGGGGGCTGTTTGGCCGATTATCGTGGTCTACATATACGTTATAACCGGCTTCGAGCGCTGGAAGATGTCGAGGAAATGAATGTTTTGTCGAACGGCTATCCAGCTAGTGCGCACACCAGGGTCCGATTTGTAAATTATTACACCCTATCTTCTGGCCGACCCAAACTGCCAAAGACAGAATCGGCAAGACACGAGGACCCGGATGCAAGCAGTCTCGCCGCGAGGTGTAATACTCAGGGAGGCAGGGAATACAGTCAGGAGAGCGACGGCAAAGCAGGAGGGCATTTTCTTGCCCTCGGTTCAAAAGCTGCACATTCCGATGCAGGTGTCAATGATGAGAAAGCTTGCTTCGACGATGTTTCCGCTGATATCGTCTCCTTGTCTATCGAATCGCATGACAACATGGACCTACCTCACGTGGCCAGTACAGATGAAGGGCAAGCAGACATGGATACAACTCCTCTAGGACTCACAAGCACGAAAAACAGCCAGCTCCCGGACCCTACACCACTTGGGTTAACTCCGATGGCGATGCAGGTTCTGGAGCCCCAGCCTCTCATGTATGACGATAACAAGGGCCACCAGAGTCTACCCGCGACGCCCGCGACACCTGCAATCCAAGACCCTCCCCCGATCCTCGATCTACCCGCCATTCCCGAACCTCCCGAGCCTCCTATTCTCCCTGACCCAAGCCAATTTTCAGACAAGGACGCCAAAAAGCAAGCCGAAAGGGAAGCAAAGCGCCTCCAGAAAGCATACGGCCAGGCCATCAAGGACCGCAACAAGGCGATCCAGGAACGAGAACGGCTCCTGCAGAAGATATGCAAGAAGGCGCTCAGGGAGACTGAAAAGAAGAGGCAGAACGAGCAGAAGGAGAAGTTATGTCTGGAAAAGGAGACAAAGATGCGTGTTGTCGCGCCTGTTGATGGGCCTGGCCATGACGTGTCCGAGGTAGGGGAGAAGATGGAGATGGAGAAGGAGAGGGAAAAGACGGGAGAGGAGAAGAAGGAAGAAAAGAAGAAAAAGGAGGAGAAGGTGAAGGCGGAGAAGGAAAAGAAGTTGAAAAGGTTCGTCTGCCTGCCCAGTGCAAAAAATGGGGTGAAAGACCAGACGTGGCTAGATGTATACATGGAGGACATGGATGAGGTGAGCGCTCATTGTGGGCTGTTCGCCCCAGGGCCGCACTATGACAAACTGGTTGGGGATGTAGGCACAAGGATTGCGGGATGGGTGAAAGATGATCTCCGCAAGAGGTCTGGTCATTCAGGTGCGGATCATGACCAGTGAAAATTTGGGGGACACATACAGACTTTTTTGATATTTGATTCTATATCTACATATTTGACATGGCATCTATCTTGGTATCATGTTGCGTTTTTGGGGGCTATTCTACACCCGATGACTATCCTATCATCTATGTCTCAATTCCTAATTCAGCCGGTCAGTACAGATCAAGCTCCTGTACCCGCATCCGTACATCCCCCTCCAATGCACCCTCCTCATCTGTCTTCAGCCCCCGCACCGCCGCCTCCTCACCACCACCACCACCACCATCACAATCCACTATCAAGGACGCACAGTCTAGAGCCAACGCTCCGAGACGTACCCATGCACCATCTTGGTCTGGCTTGCGACGCGTGCAAATCAGTACTGTGAGTTGGCAGCCCGAGCCGTCGTGCCCGTTCCAGTTCCGGCCCGAAACGAGGACGCCGAGTAAGTGCATGTCCGGGTCTACTTGTGTACAAGGCGCGTCGTGATCGTGGTTTGCTTCTGAACTCGGCTCATGGGAGTTGTATGCGGCGGATGATTCTGTTTCCGGTCGCTGTTCTTCTTCTGGTCCTGCTTCCGGGACAGATCCCCCCGGCGGGACCCCGTGAAGCATATCCAGCACAAGACGTCCATCTGTAAGCCCCAAAGCAGTAGCACTAGTAGCATCATCTTGTTCCTGCAGGCAAAGCACCCGGCCCTCCCTTCCCGCAACACTCAATCCGAAACAGAATGTTTTGATGCGCAAAAAGGAGACCCCGGCCTCATGCGGCGTCTTTGCCATGGCGTCGCCGTCGGATTCCCACGGCAAGATTCCGGTAGACGCGTCTTGGAAGCCGATGGAGATTTGCATACCAGGCGGGGCGGACGCACCCCGGATGCAGGGGGAAGTATCGCCCACGAGGTTGAAAGAGAAGGAGAAGAAGTTATGCTTGTCTGCTGGGATGATGGGGTCGATGTCGCTGCTAGTACCACTGGTTTTGTTGTTATTATTCTGACTTTCGAGGTGTAATGTCCACGCGAGCCACGTCCAAGATGGAAATGAAATAGTACGCCTAGCATGGCAGTGTAGTTCGTCAACTGGCGTCTCGTGCCCTGCCATTGGTGTTTGTACAATGCTGCTTCTTGACATGGAGTCTCGTATCATCCATCCTAGACCCACGGCCAGGCGATCTGTTTCACTCACCACGCCCGGCATCTCAAAATCATCCGAGTGAAACAGCGGCAGCCCAAGAAAGTGTCGCACAGGGAAAGTATCCATACGCTCGTATGTTCGCAGCAAGCCCCTAAAGGCGTCAAGACGTTCCTCGGGATTCGCCAACTCGCGACACATGTAAGTCTTGATGAGACGCGCCATCTGGCTGGATTCTCGCGGCCGAGCAGCGATGTACCCTGCGGGAAATACACGGCCAAGTGTCCAGTCAGAGGCGAGCCGCAGCGGCAGCGAGATACTCTCGTAGCAGTGCAGCGCGCGGCACTGGTAATACACCTGCGAGGCCGTGAATATGAGCCGGCGGCGTGAAAGAAGACCTTCTTGGAGAGTCCACGCGCGAGATGCCCATTTTGAGGAGGCGACTTCGAGATCGGGCCGGATGAGCGATGTTGTATATAGCATATTGTTCACGCGCAGCGACAGCTGAGGCTCTCTCCGGGTACTCAGGCCGGGAATGCCCGAGAGGATGGCATCCTCTGTGGCGACGACGAGCGTCAAGGAAGCTCGCGAGTAAATGTCGTCCATGGCGTCAATTTGCTGCCGTCGGGCAGCGGGCGTGATTTGTAGGCAGAGACGGTCGATCCAGAGGTACCGCGCACCGATTGTTGTAGTAAATGCAATGGCATCCGCGAACAGAGCAGGCATGGTGTCAGGAAGGCTTCCGTCAGGGCCGAGGCGCAAAGCAGGCAGATCAAACCTGGAGGGCGCACTCGCTTCTGCTTCTGCTTCTACTTCGGCGGACGCATCGAGTCCGGTTTGTGCCCACGCGTAGCTCAAGGCGAGGTACTCGGTCGCATCGTCGGCGTTTACTTCGTGAGCAGCAACGACGCGCTTCTCGCTGCAGTCAATGAGCTGCAGCCCTGCAACGGGCGACTGCTGCATTGGAGGCGCCTCACATGCCTTGCCGGAATGGTGCTGTCGGCAGAAATCTAGCCAGCATATGGGTAACTCTGGCTTGAGCAACGGCGGCACCCGTCTGCCTCGGATCGCGGCTTGTTGTCCTTTCGGTGTCAGATATCCGGCGAGATCTTGACCACCTTCTTGATCTTCTGCACGTAACAGATATCCCCATGGCAGCGCCTTTCTCTGTGTCATGACCTCCATTATGACCGACCGAGCCAGCTCGTGCTTCTCGCCGATGCCGTCGAGTCGTTCAAAGGCATGTCGAATCCGCAGATAGGGGGTGAACTTGGACAGCCCGTCCGGGGGCACCAACCCGATCAAGGCTTTGAAAAAAACGCAAAAGGGACATCGGGCCGGCGGATCGCCATCATCATCGGCGGGCGGAGACGGAAGCATCAACAGAGGTGGTAATAGGACGTGCGATAGCTGGACCCAGGGTCGTGGCTGGCCGGGCTTCCATTCCAATAGGCTGGGAAAGTCCATGGCAGCGCATCTCGGACAGAGCTTGGTCGGCGGCTTGCGCAGCTGTTTGCTTGCCGCGCTTGCAGGGCGCGCAGAACATGTATCTGCGATGTCTTGGAATGTCAAGCTGACATTCGCGACAACGCAGCCACCGCTGTCGGTGATACTCTTGCTCAAGTCGCAACGCCGCCTCGCCGAGCCAATGTCGCTGCTGCCGATTCGTCGAGACGGCAACTGATGGACCTCCGACACAGCCAGTGATTCTGGCCGGCGGCCATGCGCGCCGCTGTTTTGTTGTCTTCCCTCGGGATCGCCATCTCTCCCCTGGCCGGAGCGCCGGCGGAACAAGATACGCGACAGTGCCTTCATAGCCGGGTTTTTGCCAAGTCTCGTCGTCGTCGTCTGCGGCGTCGGCAATCGGCGGTCGGCAGTCGTTCATCTAGCCAAAACGTCGCAGACATGGTGTCAAAAACATGGCCGTGGCCTCTCAGATCGTGTAGGTCGTTCAAGCGGCCCCAATTACGGCACGGGATAAAGCGTAAACAGGAAGATGAGAAAGTGAATATAATATGTAAAGAGATGAAGAGAAAGGGTGTCTCATCCTTCTCCATACCGAGGGGAGGAACTAAGAAGACGAGCCGAGGGCAAGGACCGAGGGATTGAGCCGACGAGAAGAACGGGGTTGGTGGCGATGTTGATCCTCGTGTTTGCTCAGCCGAAGTCAGCCACAACTTCCCACAAGTGACAAGGCGACCAGGTCACGACTCACCAGTCCACGTTATCCACGTTGTCCACGACCCCACGGGTGAGACAGCCAGGAAAGCCAGGAACACCAGGAACGGGGCACGTGCACTTCTTTGCTTCCAGAATCCAAGGTCCATTTGTCGTGTTCCGCCGGACGCTAATGTCCTTTGAGCTGGGATTATATTGGTCTCATCTGGGTTCGATCGCGGTGGCGTCGCCTGCGGGTTCGTTTCGGACGTCTCGGACCCAATTCATCCCATTTACGGAGTAGTTAACCCCCGTTCGACCGCAATTGACAGCCCCCCTTCTTAGTTGTCCAAATGCGGCGACTGGCGCGTGGAAGAAGATCCGGTGGCTTTCAAACAAGGGGCCCAACCGCCGTCAGATTGCAGACTCGCACACGACTGACTTCATACGCAAGAATGGATCGCTTAATTATTCAAATCTCTACTTGACATGCTATCACGTGTTCCTTCATTTACGTCACATACGTCAAATTGGTCGATTCACATGCTTAAATACTTCTGTCACGTATAAGACAGCGTGTTGTCCTCATTTAACCTGCCAGAAACTCCAAGCTGCGCCTCCCCTCCCGATACACAGGGTCCACGAACGATAATCTAGAGGGTGGCACGGGTCAGTATACAATCCATGATATAGGCGGGATACGTGCACAGAAGTAAACCAATGCCTTACCTCGCCCTCAACTACGTCATCAGTTGTCTTGTGGGATCCCAAGTCCTTCATGTAAATCTCCACGGAAGTCGTGGGGGCACCAAAATGCGTCTTGACATCGGCAGAGACTCTGTAATCAAACACGGCTGTCTGCGTCACGGAGCCGGCAACTCTAGCCGCCGATAGAGCATAGATGATTCTTGCCCCGGACAAAACTCTCAAATCAGAAAGAACCTGGCACGGGAGTAGAGGCGTGTGGGCGCCAATGCGCTCAGCCGTAAACACGAGTCGAAGCTTCCCGGGCGTGGTTCCAACGCGAAGACGAGCTCCCGCCGCAAAGGCCGACAAAGCGTTTGAGGCTGCATGAACACCGCGCTGGGTCAGTGTCTTTGTGGACAAAGTGTGAGAAAGCTTGGCTAGACTGCCACTCAGCTTGCGAATGGACTCTTCATGTGAGCGTAACAGTGCAGCTGGACTAGCGACGATAACGGTGGGCGAAACGCCTTGTGTGGCGAGAGCAAGATCGGCAGACTGGCCAGCGACGGAGTTGAGTGCCACCGATGCATTGGAAAAGAGCGCTGCCAGCGTCAAAGTTAACGTGTGGATGTTGGAGAGAGCGTCAACCGGCAAGAACAGATCAGTCTGTGTTAGCCTCTCCCTGCTGGGAATCGCCACGAGCTGGCCCGAAACTGCTGACGCAAGATTCGCTTGAGAAAAGCGCACCATCTCTCCGATATTGCCGGCCTTGTCCTGCCAGAACGTCACAATATCTTGGGGGACTTGGTCCTTATCCACAGGCGGCAGCTCTGTGAGCGCACTGGCAGGACTGTCATTGACGAGATCCTGCCAGGTGGTCACATTGACGCTTCCGCCCGTACCCTCGGGAACATCATTCCAATCCATGTGGCGGGATCCATCGTCAACGACCCAGATGAGTTGGCGGATGAGGGAATAGGCCTTTACCACGGAATCCAAGGGGAATGATCCACTGGCGGTAATTACAGTATCGACGGCTGAACGAGTAAGCATGTTGATAAGCTCTGGCTCGGCGACATTGAAGGGTAGAATGACTGTCGTCAGGTTGGGATAAAAAGAGCACGCGAAAAGGGTGATGAGCAGTTCGATAGAGTTGGGCAGATAGATGGCAACTTTGATGGAGCCTTGCTCCTCGAGATATCGGCCGATGATGTTAATTTGTCGATTTATATCGGCTTCTTCATGTTAGCAATCTTTCTTCCCCTCCACCTTTAACATCGTTGAGGATCGCAGAACGTGTCCTGCATTATGATAGGGAAAAGAAGAGGATGAACGAAAGGGGATATCCCCTACCGATCTTGTGCTCAATGACATTCTCAGAACCCAGGACAGTCAACAGTCGCCCCGTCGCCCCAGCATCTCCTCCAGTAGCGGCCTTTCTCCAGATGTCCCGCAGATCGCCGTCTCTGCCGCGTGAGAATTTGGGCACACCAGCATCCTTGATGTTCAACCCGGCGTTGAGAGGCATTCCATGCGGCGCAGACTGGGACCTATAAATGGCGCTTTCTCCTTCGTGCCGAACAGCCGACGGTAAAGACTGTCGGGCGAGCAACAAGGGATGAATGTCGGGCTCGGTCGCGGACGTGATGCGATAGGTGATTATCAGGACGAGCGCGGTGGCCAGCGCCGTAGAATAGGCGTTCCATTGGAAGAATAAGCCCGTGATGGACGAGTCGATCGTTTCGAGAAGGCCCATGGCTGCTGCTTGCTGAGCTTGCTGCTGCCGAACGAGGAGGACCAGCTTGAGGGGTTTTCTGTCGCAATGCCAGCGCAGCCGAGCAGGATATCGAGTGTCCCCCGCGCAACGATACTTTGAAGCCGCCTTTGGACGCGGGATAGATGGAACAGATGATATGACAAGACAGTCGTGTCTTGATGACTGGAAGCTTCGCCTTTTCGCCGTGTCTCCGTCGCTCGACGCTGACGGACGGGAAGAAAGTGGGGTTGACCTCGGTTGGCGCCAATTGGACGAGGAATACAGGGCACCTTATGGAGACGCGGGAAATGCGGGGCAGACACAAGCCACTTGGCCACTGGCGAGATTGTACTTGACTTAGGTACCTAAGGTACATACTGGTACCAGGTACCTACGTACCCCTAACAAACGCGGAGCTTTCTCAGAGGCGTCGCTTTTATGGTCGTTCAACATTGTCTCTGTTTAAGGTCTTATAAGGTTGGCTTTGGCAGAAGACTGCAGTCTGCAGGTAACGACCTATCTTGAACCAATTGCTAACGCAGCTGTTACATGAAGTCATGCCCCGAAGATCTGAAATCATTGAGGTCTTGGGACGTGTGACATGTTGCTTTTTACGTCAGGTCGCTCTTCTGACATCCTCATTCATTTGAAGGAACGAACCAGCGGAAAGACAAAACTTAATACGTGATCAATCTTGGCTCCTTCCTTCCCCTACTCGATTCCACTTCAATTGAAGTTCAATAGCCAGATTTCCGCCATGAACGCTCCTTCCGTTATTCACTCCGTTTCGTAAGGCAGCCTAACGCTGTGCAAACGAGGATGCAAACGACGTCCATTCTCCGCGTTTCCAAACATATCATCATCGGAGTTAAAAGAGCAAACACGCGTTCCTTCGGTTTTGCCTACCTAATAAGCGTGCGGTCCGACGGGCTCGTGACAACTTCGATACCTGAGAGCTTTCACGATTAATCCGGTCGCAAAACGCGAAGTCAATTGCCAGAAGGCCTCCATGGCCTGGTTCTCGGACGTAAAGTCAAAGTCATGTGAGCTGAGTCAGTAGTAAGTACTGACAAGTGAGAACGCCGGTCTTTAGTGATTCGTTTGCTCGAGCTGGGACTCCCCAGACAAGGAATCCAGTGAGAAGTCTGTCACCTGTGCTCGTTGTAGGTACTAGGTGGTATTTGCGATGATTCACCGGCTCACGAGTCACAAGCCCAACATTTCCAGTCACTCACAGACTTTCCGAGCCGTGAACAAGATTGATGAAAGTCAATGACTTGTGACATCGGGATCCAGCGCGAACCCAAATAATTCCAGTCAAAGTGATTCTCTAAAGTCTAAACACGCCAGGACGATGGGGGCTCAACTTTCAAGCGTCGAAGTCTCTCGATGTACGTGTGACAGAGACCAGCATATGATGGCACTTGCAACGACACACGGGTGACGGCAGGCTTTCTGCTTCTGGCGAATTCCTGTCTCTAGTCAGCATTGACGAGACGAGTGCAGGGATTAACGTTTGCTTCGCCCTTCCAAGTTCCGCTTCGCTTGCTAAGTAATTGGCTTGGGCATCTTCGTTGACATGAAGTGCAAACGCGAGTTTTCTGGCCCTTACTCTCTTGCATTTGCATCATTCCTTTTAGTGCTTTCAAGTTTAGAGATGCTGCCATCGTGCTCTAAAACGAAATCTAGACAAAACCGTGCCAACATACCTTAACGTCTCGAGACCGAAGTGCGAGATTAACTGTACTCGGGTACTCTTGAAGCAAGCCTCGCAGCGATGGAAAATAGGTATGTCCCGTTTAAACATTCCGTTGATGTTAGAATTTGCTAATGATTTGGACAGTCGGGCCCCGACAGACGGGACTTCGGACCCAAAACCACACAACTCATGTTGGGAATATGCGCGAAGTGGAAGCTGCAAGTTTGGCAAGCGATGCCATTACTCCCACGACGGTGCATCAAAGCAGGCCAAGAAAGAGCTGCCCCCAGAAGTAGCGAGGTTCCTGACCAAATCAGACCATTCGAAAGTTACGCTTAAAGTCGACGGAAAGCTTCGCGAATGGAAACAATTACTCGCGCAAGGCTCATCTGTTTCGCGTCCACCTCCTGCAATCGTCAGCCGATTCTTCGTGCTCGCTCTGGAGCTGATGAAGGGTGACGTCAGCTCCTCACAGGATGTAGTCAAGCACGTGGCCAGCGGCCAAGGTCTGCTCTTTGTCAAAGACGTTGTTGAGCGACATGTCAACATAGCCAACCGAACCGGTCCAAGCATAAGCTTTTGGACGACAGAGATCAGACCGCTGTTTCGGCTCATAACTCACTCCCGAGTCACCGACTCAGCTGTCTTAGAAGTCGAGGCGGCCACGATCTACAACTTTGTCTTGGGAATTGGCGGACGCCGAATGATGGGCCTTTTTAATTATCTTGTCAAATTGATCCGGGATTGGCCACATGGAAGCAATGGCAGCCCCGATTTGGCGAGAATGTCCGCGGTAGAGCTCTCATCTCACTGGCTGTATTGACCAAAATACTTGACTGCAACACAGTCAACATTGTAAATGAGGCATTTGCTCTCTTGAACCAGCAGCTTGCAGAAATTGTTGCAGAGAGTACATCGGATGAAGAGTCATTTGCAAGATTACAGTCGCTGAAGTACCTCGAATACGTTCGCCGCCGCCTTGAGGTAGGCGACGATATAGTTGCCTACGAAGATCTTCCTGTCGAACCAGTCATCCGCGAAAAATTCGTTATGAGACGAGACTTTCCAGGCAGACTATCGGCAGAGGGCCCAAGACATGACAACGATTTTGCAGACATCTCCAAAATCAGCATTCTGCCCACGTTTGAGGAAATCATGTCGCCACGCACAGAGTATTTGCCCCTCAATGACAGAAGTACCTGGCATGTTGGCGGGATTCGCGGACGAATTGATAGAGAGTTTCGCCTCCTCCGAGAAGACACTATCGGCCAGTTGAGAGATACCGTGCGACACGTACAGGAGCAGCTATATCAGAGTCCAGATCAGCGTCTCACCACAAAGCATAATGTCAGAACATACACGTACGAACATCCCACACCAATCAATGTCATGTTCGGCAGAGACGGCGGATTGGAACTACTGGTGCAGTGCCAACAGCTCGCCGCTGTACAGAAGCTGAGCGCGAAAGAACGCATGACGTGGTGGCAGCAAAGCCGAAGACTTCAAGCTGGCGCTCTCCTATGCCTCGTAGATTCCACTGGAAGCGTGGCTTTTTTCGTCGTATCCCAATCGACCATGAGAAGTAAGGAAGATGCAAGAAAGTTCGGGAGACAGACGGGCAGAGCCGAAAAGCACGAGGCTGAACAACCAGCGCCCAATTTCACCCTCTCGGATGACGCTGAGTTTCTCTATATCACGCTACAGCTAGTGGAGAATGACGAAGAAGAGGTGCAAAAATCGCTGGAATGGTATCGTCCGATTGGCGTCCAGAAGCAGAGATTTCTCGTGGAGTTCCCAGGCGTTCTACTGGACTCCTTCAAACACACACTCGCCGCTCTGCAGGACCTCTACAAAAGACCCGATGTGCCCTTTAGCGACACCATCGCGTCGCCACCAGAAGCAGCAGCTAACGTGGTGGTCCAGCCTCCGTTGTTCGCCAGACGCCCTGGGTTCAATTACGACGCTGGCTGTCTTCAGGCCGGCCTCGTGTTATCGCCCATGAACAACACTGATTCTCAAGAGCTAGCCTCGCGAACAGGCCTAGATGAGAGCCAGTCCATGGCTGTCTTGAATACTTTGTCACGAGAAATCTCTCTGGTACAAGGGCCTCCAGGAACTGGGAAGAGCTATACTGGCGAGAAGATCATTCAGGTCCTGCTGCAGAACAAGACTAAAGCACAACTTGGACCTATCTTGTGCGTTTGCTATACCAATCATGCTTTGGATCAGCTTCTTGAACATCTCCTGGACAATGGTATCGAAAAAGTCATGCGTATTGGATCGCGATCGAAGTCTGAACGAATGGTCAGTCTCAACCTGGCAAACATTGTGCAAGGATTTGACAAGACCAAGAGTGAAAGACATGAGATCGGGCACGCAATTGGGGAAATAAAACGAGTTTGCAAAGACACGGTCTCGGGTCTGCGTGAGTTGGCGTCGTCTCAGTCGACGGCCACTATCAAGGACTACCTTCAGAGCTTCCATCCATGGCATTTCATTGAACTCTTCCCACCATCAGACGAAGATGGCTGGACCCTTGTCTCAAACCAGAAACCATCTTCTGCAATCGAGGATTGGCTGAAAGGCGGTCACGAAGACTTGTTCAAACACAGACCTGTAGAAGATCTGAAAAACTGTGACACGAATCTATGGGAAATGAGCAGCTTTGAGAGAAACATCTTGTTCGAATACTGGCTTCGAGAAATTCGGTCTCCCATATTCGCTACTCTGTTGTCTTTGCAGAAAGAATACAAGGAATTGTGTGAAAGACGAAACAAGGTCGGAAGTGATGTCAAACTGCGTTGCCTCCAGAGCGCCGACGTTATTGGCGTCACCACCACTGGTCTGGCCCGGAACATTAGCATACTGCGTCGGTTGCGCAGCAAAGTGATGGTCTGCGAAGAAGCGGGTGAAGTTCTCGAAGCGCATGTTCTGACTGCGCTGCTCCCCTCGCTGGAGCAGGCCATCTTGATTGGTGACCACCTACAGCTTCGACCGCAGATCAACAACTATGAGCTTCAGAGTTCGAGCTCGCAGGGAGCCAAGTACTCGTTGGATACGTCTCTGTTCGAACGACTGGTTCAGCCGCTCTACGATACCGACGCCCGAGTACCGTATAGCACGCTCGAGACGCAACGGCGAATGCACCCGTCCATTGCTGCGCTGATCAGGTCTACACTCTACCCCAGCTTGAAAAACGCGGACAATGTCAGCTGTTATCCCGAAGTCAAGGGCATAAGGAAGAGATTGTTCTGGATGCAGCACGAGCATCTTGAAGCAGGTGCTTCGGCACATGATCCGCTCAACACGTCGCATTCGAACGACTTCGAGGTTGAGATGACGACGGCCCTCGTGTCTCATCTGATACGCCAAGGCGAATACCAGAATGGCCAAATCGCCGTCTTGACGCCCTATTTGGGTCAGCTTCACAAGCTCCGACGTCGAATGGCGTCCATTTTTGAAATCTGCATCAACGACCGGGATAACGAGGATCTCGAGGCCATAGCCGCGGACCTGGACGTAGGCGATTCATCGTCAAATGCGGCCAACGCGGCAAACATCAGCAAGAGCTCTCTTCTAAAAACGATCCGCGTGGCCACTGTGGACAACTTCCAGGGTGAAGAGGCCGAAGTCGTGGTCATCTCCTTAGTACGGAGCAACCCACAGAGGAAATGCGGGTTTCTCAGCACGTCCAACAGGGTGAATGTGCTCCTATCGCGCGCAAAGCACGGCATGTACATCATTGGCAACTCAGACACGTACAAAAGCGTGCCCATGTGGAACAAGATCCTGAAGCAGCTGGGAAGCCAAGGGAATATTGGGCCAAAGCTGGGCCTGCAGTGTCCTCGACATCCAGAGACACAGATCCTGGTTTCTCAGCCAGATGACTTTGCTGTGCATGCTCCCGAAAGTGGTTGCAATCTGCCATGCCAGATGAGGCTCCGATGTGGGCATGCATGCACCGGACGCTGCCACTCCGATATCCTACATGAAGCTGCGAAATGCATCGAACCATGCCCGCGATCCCTCAATGGATGCGACCACGCATGTCCAAAACACTGTGGCGACGCGTGCCCTTCGGAATGCCGAAAACTCATCAAGAATCTCGACATGATGCTCGCCTGCGGACACAAGATCAAAGAGGCCATGTGCTTTCAAGTGCAAGACCCATCGTTGATCCAATGCAAGGTCACTGTCACCAAAACGGTACCTGGATGCGAGCATCGCATCAGCACTGTCTGTAGCGAGGATGTGACCAACGAGAGATACCAGTGTATCTCGCGCTGTGGATCCCATCTCGCGTGCGGTCACGACTGCAAAGATCCTTGCTGGAGCTGTAACAAGCGGCAGGACGGCGAGGTTCTGGAGGCAAACCACGGGTTGTGCCGTCAAGTCTGCGGCCGCAAGCACTCGACATGTCGTCACAGCTGCACCGAGACGTGTCACGGCAATGGCGACGACGACGGAGATAAAGACTGCCCTGCATGCAGCAAGCCATGTGAGGTGCGGTGCAGCCACTCCAAGTGCAGTAAATTATGCCACGAGCCATGCGCGCCATGTGCGGAGGAAAAGTGCCATTCTTGTTGCCCTCATGGCGAATGTACGATGCCTTGCTCTGTGCCCTGCGACTGGATTCCGTGCTCGCGACGATGCGACAAGCTACTCGTCTGCGAACACCAATGTAAGTTGCTTCCTTGCTTTGTATGATTTAACTCTTTTGTGGAAGGGGAGACGTGTGAAAGACAAAAAAAGGGACAGACGCAACAAAAAGTTCAAGAACGACGTAAAGCTAATGTGAAAATGAAACAGGCCCTTCGATTTGCGGCGAGACTTGCCCCGATGCCACATACTGCCAAGAATGTGCTTCCGACGAGATAAAAGCCACGTGCGTGGACTTTCTTGAATTGAAAACATACGGAGAAATTGATCTAGAACAGGAGCCATGCATCTTCCCCGACTGTGGACACTTTCTCACGGTTGCATCCATGGACGGGCAGATGGACATGACATCGCACTACGTCGTCGATGCAGAGGGACATCCTGTCGGGATCAACAAGGTTTCGGAACCCTTCTCCATGGACGGATCAGGTGTGCCCGTGTGTGCCAGCTGCCGAGGCTCGCTACGCCATATCGCACGATACGGCCGCATAGTGCGCCGGGCCATGCTCGACGAAGCGACCAAGAAGTTCATCTCATGGTCCAAGGCCAAGCATATCCGTTTCGCGTCATCGCTGCTCGAAGCCGAGACGGCATTGGAGACGGCCGCGGACCTGGGCACGGTGACCGTCAAGTCTGCTCAGTCAAAGCGGCCGACAATTACGCTGCCTCGGTTCAGCTACCTCGGCTGCCTGGACAGAGAGACCAAAAACAAGCGGTACGGGAAGTTGCTGCGCCTGTGGAAGGACATAAACCAGTTCGTCAAGGAGGTGCAAAAAGAGGAACAGCCATTTCAACGAGTGGCCGATTTGGTGCGGCATACGAACCGGCAAAGAAAGACGCAGAAACAGTTCCGGTTTGACGATTCCGTCATCCAGGTCAAGAGCTCTCTGTTTGCCTTGTTGCTGCGGCTCAAGTGCGAGATCGACATGATGTCGGACTTCTTCTTCAAGACCAAGGGACCCGCAGGTCTACCCAAGGATTTTGTGCTGGATTTGGCGGCGCCACTGGAGGACTGCGATCTGGTGATTGAACTGGCGCGCAAGTCGCAGCTCCCGAAAGAACAAGTGCAGGCCCTGATCTACAAAGCCCACCTTTGCGCCATTGGGCCCGACTTTGTCGTTCCTCGCACCACGGGGGCGAATGGTATCTCCTCTGGCCCGGACCGTAACGCCGACTCCGACCACGATGACAAATTGTCGTCGAAGCAGTTAGGGAACCTCTGCTTGGATCAAGCCCGGGAACTGCTTGAAAGGTACGAGTCGACGAGAACGTTTGAAGCAGAGATTGAGTCCATGCAGAAGATGCTCAACAATGGGCTCTACAGGCCTGCGACGATTGAAGAGTTGCGCGCGGCCTTTGAGGCACTGACCGCAGAGTTTGGCCCGGGCGGCACCCACTGGTACGCCTGTGAGAACGGTCACTACTTTACAATTGGTGAGTGCGGTCGCCCGATGGTGGAGGCTCGGTGCCCGGACTGTGGTGCCGGAATTGGGGGTCGGGATCATAATCTGGCGGCGGGGGTGAGAGTGGTGGACACAATTGAGGAATTGGGTAGGGGCATTGATAGGCTTTGATTGTAGGTACCTGATATGTAGCTGAATTGAGAGGACGAAAACTAGAATATATTATCGTTAGGCGGCAGGCCCTAGGGATCGGGGTGGTGGATTGCTTACAACGGTTGAAAGAGGTTGAGTGAGTTATTCTGGACATTTCTTTCAGGTGAACAAGAGTGAGAGAACGAGCAGTACCTGTGTCACGAAACTTGAAAGAGTACCTGAATGATCGGGCAAGGAGAAGATAACACGACGAATCTTAGCTTGATTTAGTCCGCGTCTGGTTTGGGGAGACAAGCAACGAGCCTAGAAGATGTGGCAAGTTGCAACGGAGCACAATTCGCCACGTTTTAAATTTGGGTGCGTGTGACGACGAGATGTCCTTTTCCCGACCAATCGTTGGCCCTTGGCGAGAAGAATAAAGGCTTAGCACAAAGACTTAGTACAAAGTCTTATGTAGCCGTTCACGACGTGGTCGCACAGCGTGGTGTAGATGTACTGTGTACATAATCGCAACATGGAAATAAGGTTTTGGTGTTGTCTTGTCTTGGAGGAGTTGGCGCGGGGCTGCCGGCACGTGACATTGCACGCCTCTTCGATGTTTTCTCGCCAGATGGCAGAGAACCCAGCCCTATAAAGAATCGTCCAGCAAAAAAGGGGGTAAATATACCACGATTGGCAATAGAAGTTTGCTGCATTCTTTTTAGTAAACCATCCTTAAGGAACAAGAAATATGTACCTAGATGACTTGCATTGGAACAGGCCTTGCTGCACAAAAGAGAAACCAGTCGCCTGGTCTTTTTTGGTGCGCCGGATGAGCCTGCAGCCTTGCCATCGAGCCGTGCCGCCGCCAATGCACAGCGGCTAACGCGGCTGACTTGGCCGACAACGCGCTTCACGAATCCTGGCCGCGTTTGCCGTGCAGAGACCTCAGACAACTTTCAACAAATCAATTCCGCTCCACCTTTTTTCGTCCCGGCATGTATATGTAGTAGGTATTCCCACGTACACTCGGGAAAAATAACGCCCAACGCCATATTAGACCCCTTTTGGGTCACCACGCCTGTTTTTTCCAATTTTTTTTCAAACGCGCTGAAAAATTGTCAAAAATGAAACATTGAGCAATGTCTATTACATCATGAGCTCCCAATAAATGAATGCATCAATAACTTGTTTACCACCCGTTGAAATGTATCAAGTGGAGGAAGTTTTGTGTTATTTTTGCGGGGCCACTGTATGTACCTAAGCAATTCCACACAATCTTTGCTTCCATGCGTATCTCTTTCTTCAACAAACGATATTTTCACTATCACAATGGAATTCCATCGAATAGTTAAACTCGGGGCCAACGATGCCGAAGCTGAAGCTATGCCTGCTGAGCAACCTATCCACAGAAGGAATGTCGCATAATACCTAGACTGCCGCAGTCGACTCAATTGGACTCGTTTAATGAACTGAGAACACGACTTCTTGCAAAGGTTTCATTGATAATGAAGCGGTCCTCGCCAAGGCTTGTACTCTCGAGTCCCAAGAAAGCCGGGATCGTGAATAGCTGGGTCTTTGTATGCGATCGCGGGCTGTGGCTACTAGCAGCACGCCCACGGCCCACATCTCGAGATTCTCGACACTTGACTCTTGAGCCATGGGCCATCCGCGGACCGCGCGCATGTTTATCGCCTTCGAACGCCACGTTACGCCAGCTCAAGTGAAACTGCGAAAAAGACCGGATTGCTTGCTCTGGAAACTGATGAAGTACGAGGGACGTTCAATATGATTCTTCATACTTCCATGAGAGAGTCAGACTCCAGAGACAAAGTTACAATAATATTGTGATTATCAAGCTTGACGAGCTCCTGCTCGGTGGCCATATACCCACTCAGGCCTTCATCAGTGAACTCTAGAGCCGCAATCTGAGACCTCAAACACTGCGTATTGGAAAGCGTTGCTCAAAACGCGTTCTCTAAGTTCCCAGCTTGTTTCGACTGTACTCTTGTGGAATCATGTTGTTCACCCCGTTTCTTCTTATTTATTTGGTGATTTATCAATGTGTGTCAAGAGCGCTAACGAAAATATAATGGCCGGTAGCTGGGTATGCGGCGAAACAAAAAAGGTGGTCAAGACTGATTCCTGAAAACTCGGGCAGGTGATCACTGATGTGAAATAGTGAATAACAATATGGCGTGGTACGATGTATCGTTAACAATACTCAACTTCAGTGATCAGCCCGCCTTATCAGACCGTCCTACCTGTGCAGTGTGGTGCAAGAGTGGCTTTTGTCTTTGTGATCTGCGCGTTTGTCTTCCTGGCGTGTTCCCTGGCGGGCGAGAACTGGAGCAATGTCCCTGCGTGGAGACTCGAGAGGGCCGGGGAGGCTCAGCTTCGTTCGAGTCTCAACGTTGGTGCGCAGTCTGCAGAACGAGCAGTCTGATATTGTTGTCCCGGAAACATACCGCGTCATTCCTGATACAGTATACTTACAGGCGTGCGCTCAAAGGATTTCTGGCAGTTCTTGTTGACGCGCCTCTCTTTGGGGAGGTGCGCCTGACGCAGCGGTCAAGGCGAGGGACCGAGGGTTACCGTTAGGCTGAGACGGCGTCCACTGTCCAGGGACCAGACGTCGGAGTGGGAGGGCCGAGGATTGTCCAATGTCTGGCCAGTGGCCTCGGGCGGAGAAAAAGGAGATCAAGGAGACGGATATGTAGGTTGAATA
The DNA here is from genome assembly GCA_018360175.1 of Claviceps arundinis. Classification (NCBI taxonomy): domain Eukaryota; kingdom Fungi; phylum Ascomycota; class Sordariomycetes; order Hypocreales; family Clavicipitaceae; genus Claviceps; species Claviceps arundinis. The sequence continues at coordinate 57,597 of SRPS01000190.1, forward strand.
TGAAGATTGGAAGGCTGCGGCACATAGGAAGAAGACAATCAAGCATTATTTGGAACATCATGTGACGTAGTTACCACCTACGTACTACGTTCGTGTTTCTTTCTTGTAGGTACACCATGGTGGCATGGTCTCGACTCTCCGGTCTTCCCGGCTGATAGCAACGAAGACGCAAAGGAGGAAGATTTGTACTTTTTTTTTTTTGGGG
>SRPS01000191.1:0-57403 GCA_018360175.1 Claviceps arundinis
ACCCCAGCTACAACCACAGCGGTTCAGGCTGCTGGCCCCAGCTCCTAGCTACCAGGAGCCTCAATGTCAGCTGTCAAGCATGCCTGTTGGATTCGACGAAAGCTTCAGGTTTCCTACACCAGCGCGGCAATCCGGCTGGTCCGTCGGTAGTACGCTGTATGATAGTCGCAATTAGCTGAATTTATATGGCACGGCCAATATGGCTCTTTTTGTGAGATCTGAATAGTAATTAAAAACAAGGACATCAGATTTTCAGCGCTTCCATGTTCCATGAGAAATAACTTCAACTAAGCCATACCGTCCAAACTTGAGCCTTACTTTTGAGCCCACATCCCTTCCACGGACGACGATAAAAGGTACAAAGCCAACTACACTTTCATTGGCTACGCTATAAACGCTAGCAGGGGACCTGAAACAAGCTATGCCGCTTTAGGCAGTTTAGGGTGGACGTGGAATAGTTCTTGGGGGGGAAGTTAAGGTTTCCCCTGGACAGCCGACATCCGAGGGGCTACAGGGGGCTACAGTTCACTGTTCACCAACCTTTAGGGTTCCCGATTCCCAAAGTCACAACCTCCATCCATCAAACCAAATCAAAGGCAGAACCTTTCCTTCCCTCAATCATGCCTCCCGTAAAGCTAGCAGAATACCTCTTCACCAGGCTCCGCCAGCTCGGCGTCGAATCCATCCATGGCGTCCCCGGCGACTTCAACCTCACCATGCTGGACTACGTCGAGCCCGCACGACTAACCTGGGTCGGCAACGCCAACGAACTCAACGCCGCATATGCAGCAGATGGCTACGCCCGGATCAAGGGCCTCGGAGCCATCGTCACGACATTCGGAGTCGGGGAATTATCCGCCATTAATGCCATTGCGGGTGCGTATGCTGAGTTCGCGCCCGTGGTGCACATTGTGGGTGTGCCGTCGCGGGAGCTCCAGGATGAGCGCACCATGATGCATCATACTTTCAAGGATGGCAACTATGAGCGCTTCGCGCAGATGGCGGCCCAGGTGACTGTTGCGCAGACGAAGCTCTGGGATCCGGTCACGAGTGCGCAGCAGATTGATGGTATTCTGGCGACGTGTCTGCTGCGGTGCCGGCCTGTGTACATTGAACTCCCTGTTGATATGGTGGATGCATTGGTTTCGCGGGAGAGACTTGAGACCCCTGTGAGGGTGCCTGGGCCTGATGCGTCCCTTGTTGCTGCTGCTCTGGAGCGAGTCCTCTCTGAGATTCTTGGGAAGATGGAATCGGCGAAACAGCCCATCATTTATGTGGATGGGGAGAGTAGGCCGTTGCGCATTCTGGATACGCTCCAGGAATTTGTCTCGGCGACGAACTGGCCGACGTTTACTTCGCCGTTTGGGAAGGGCCTCGTCGAGGAAACGGAGCGGAATTATCACGGCGTGTATCAGGGACAGTGGGGCCATCCGGCGGTGCACGAATTCGTGAAGAGCGCCGATCTGGTGCTTTGTTTTGGGCCGCACTTTAGTGGCACGAATACTTATATGTGGAGTAGTATCCCCCAGGGAGGCGAGATGATTTCCTTTACTACGAGTGGTGTCAAGATTGGGGAGGAGCTGCATCGAGATATACCCGCCGGGCTTATCCTCTCTCGTCTGATGCAGGCCCTGGATGTGCGCAAGCTTAAAGTATACGATCCTTACCCTGATGTCCCGAAATATGAACTCCTTGATGCGGAGTCCCCTCCGGAGGGTGACATGATCAAGCAGGACAAGGTGTGGAAAGTCCTCGGCAATCTGATTCAACCGGGCGACATTGTCATGGGCGAGACAGGAACCCCTGGATTTGGCGTCCGTGAAATGCCTCTCCAGAAACACTGTCGGGCATTCACGCATGTAACATGGCTTTCGATTGGATACATGCTTCCCGCGGCTCAGGGCGCTGCCCTGGCACAGAAGGAACTCATGGCGGCTTCGCAATGGCACGGCCTCCACAGGGCGAAGACGATTCTCTTCATCGGCGATGGGAGCTTCCAGATGACGGTCCAGGAGATGTCCACGATGATCAAGCACAACTTGGATATCTTGATTGTGCTGATTAACAATGATGGGTACTCCATTGAGCGGTTCATCCACGGCCGGAAGCAGGCCTACAATGATGTGGCGCGGTGGCGATATCTAGAGGCGCCGCGACTGTTTGGCGCGCCAGATGATACATTTACCGCGTCGGCGAGCACATGGGGGGAGCTAAGGGCGGTGCTGCAGAATGAAAACGTGAGCAAGGTGAAGGGGTTGTGTATGGTTGAGGTGGTGATGGAAAGGGAGGATGCGCCACCGGGGCAGTTGCGGAAGGTGCTGGAGTTACAAATCGCGCGGGAGGGAGAGGCGGCGTAATACCCTCCAGAGTATGAATAACGGGCCAGGCATGAGTCGTGACTCGTGACGGCATCGTGTTGAGTTTCATGGGGCCGGAGCGACGAGATGGTAGTTGTTACAGGCATCGCTTATACAGGTGGGAGCAAAGAAAGCATGATGGGGATAGGAAGAAATGAAGTAGTCGCTCTCGATCAAAGTAGACTCATATCATTGTCTAGCCATTCCAAGAATAGCGGCGTTCGTGCTGTATACTCGTTTTGGGTCATGTGACACCGACTGTCGTATCATAGAGGCCGCGGTGATTAAGATGTAAACTCGTCGGGGGGTTTATGATATATGGAAGGGTTTCTCCTTGGCCATATTTGGACCAGGCATTACTACTTCTCTGAGCTTCTCCCCCGTTTTTGGTAACCCCTTGGCATTCTCATGTATATATCGCGGTCGAGGCTAGCGTGAACAAACGCGTTGATGACATGGTACTGTCTCAACTCAAGACCATACTTCGCTGCGATGGCCATGAGCATTCGAAATGATCGACTTGCTAGTGTTGCCGCATATGTGTCGTGAGACGAAATATGCCTTTGCTGATCCCCGCCCACCACCAGACTTGCCTTGCATTTTTCGAACTTGTGGTGCTTGTTAAACTTGTATATAAACACCCACATGCAATCTAGTATTTGCTCTCCTTTTTGTTTGATTGATGACTGCGATGCCTCCATCCACGATTTCATCTTACCGTGGCTTGCCAGATGAACTCGTTCAGCTTCTTTGAAACGCTCACCCATAGGGTGTGTTTCAAGTTTGGTCTTTAAAGTTAAACGTTGGGGGAGGTGGGAGCTGACTGCGATGAGGCATCTTGCCTTGGGCGAAAAGCTTGTCCAGTTTTTCTTTGTCCAGAACTCCTTCTTGACTTTTTGAGGTTTCTTGCCTGTGGCAAGGAGCATCTTCAGTTTGGCCTTGTAAATCACTTCTCCTTGATGCTGTCCAACATTCCCCACTTGAGTGCCCGCCAAGAATGCGGCCGACCATGGGACGGTCTTGGATGAACCATGAGCATTTACTTGTGGTTGGTCTTCAGACATAACTCCCGCTACTAACAGCGCAGCTGGAGGCGGTGTCGACGGAGGTGTTGGATAAGCGGTCGTGGCCTTACCAGCTTGTCGGTGTCCTTCCTGGTTCGAAACGCGTCTTCGAGCACCAGACTCGTCCGCGGTGTAGTCCTCAAAAAATGATTCAACTTCTGGATGACCCACTGGAGCTGGAAGTTCTATCATCCTAACTCGTGACGCAATTTCGTTCAAGGTGGCGTGCATAAGGTCGTCCGAGATGCTCTCAATCTTTCCGTCGAAAATAGCCTGTTCGTTGAACACGACATCGCGAGTACTGATCACCTTTGCTAGTGATGGGATCCATACTCGATAAATGTTGGAAGATCTGTATCCGACTAGATACCCTACCCACGCCTTTGGATCCAGGCGTTGTAGGCGCTTTCTTCCACGATGTGCGTCGTCGGTCATGGCGAAGGCTTTTCACCCATACGCTTTTAAATGTGTCAGGTTCGGTTTCCGGGTGGATGTAACAATCCCATTCTTGAATGCTGCGGACGTAAAGAATATTTCGTACGGTATCTTCCAGTTGTTTGTGTAATTTGCCGTCCTATTGTACAGATACACTGCAGCTCTTGTTATCTCAGGCCACAGATCGCCGGGAAGGGTTGCGTCCAGTCTCATCGCACGTGCCTTGACTTTATTCACACCTCCTGAGCGTTCAGCCCCTCCATTTTGCGCTTGTGAATGTGGTGCTGAAGGCTCGACACCGATCCCTCTTTTTTCCAACCAATTTTTCACTCTGGGCTTGACCAAGGTAATCTCATTGTCCGACTCGATCTCTTTAACGCAAATGTTGAAGTGGTTTTCAAGGAAAAGGAAGAAATTTGTTAGTTTGGCGATGATGGATTCAGCGGTCCGATTGTCGGTGAGTACAAATCCCACTGCAGACCTGAAAACCGGTCTACAATGAGCATTTGGCTCTTTTCTTTGCTCAAGCTTTGTGATTCGTAGCCTGTAGGAGTGGAAATCAATCGCTAATCTCTCTCCTGGTCCCTCATCATTCATGCGCGGTGCCCGACGTATTTGGCGTTTAGTTTTGGCTTTTGCACACGGCTCGCACTCAACGGTCGTCACGCCTTTGATGCGCACCCCCTCAGCTTGCTGGACTAGATGATCGGTGGCTGCTGGACCGGGATATCCCAGGCGCTTATGCCACAAGATAGCTGTGGCTTTCTGGTGTGCTCTCGCTGTCCTCGAACTTGTGTGAAATACGGCACTAGGTGCAGAATTGTGCTCCAACACCCACTGACCATGGATTTCCGTGACGCCTCCAATAATGGATCCATCTGGCTTTCTCAACGTGGTGGGATCGTGCTGCGTTTCCCACCAGATTCCCGATTGACGGAGTAGCCGGAAAGATACAAGGTTGCAAAGAAAATCTGGATAGCTGGCTACATCCTGGGAGGTTATGTTGGTAAACTTTCCATCATGCTCCAACTGTAATTCGATTGTTCCATAAGCTGTTATCCGTACTCGAGTACTTCCTGCTCAAACAAAATCTCGTTGTGTAGCCGGTCTAAAATATCGTATTCGGCCAGGATTGTTGGTGATGTGGCATGTAGATCCTAAATCTAAGATGAACGAGTGTCGTAAGGGATACTCGCGGTGTGAATTCGATTTAAAAGAAGCGTAGAGAGCTGCGTGTACCTCGACAACTTTTCGACCTTGAAGTCAGTCGCCCTTTTCTTGAATCCTGGCCAACGCTTGCCGGAGCGCTGGGTCAGTCTCCTTCCTAGACTTAATGAACAAAACGATCGCCTCTCTTGGAATGAAGGACTCTGGAACGCCGCCTTTGGCGGCGTACCAGCATCCTTCGATCCGATGCCTCGGGCTAAGGCACGCTAAGCATTTCTTTCCCAGTTGTTCTTTGCCCCCGAGATGTTCTGTGCTGACGCTGACGGGTACTTTGTAGCCCGCTTACTCCTTTTTGCTGGTGGAGCGCTTGCGCTACCTGAAACGGAAGACGCGTCCCTCTTGCGTCCTGGGGACCTGTGATCCACACCATCAGTAAGGAGGCATCATTTTCATCATTTTCATCGTCCGCTGTTGCAAAGGCGGTGTGCCCAGATCTACCCCCATTTTGAGCGGTTCTGGACACTCCTCATTCATATGATGTCGAAAACTCTTCATAATTTTTTGCCTCGTCATCCCTGCTTCGGAACGTTTTGGTCGGTCCCGTGGAAAATTGGTATTCCAATAGAGGGCTACCTTCTTTACTGCCGTCATGAAGTCCCTCATGACCGACTGAAGGTCCTTCATGTCGTTAACTCCGCAGTCCTCTGCGTCTTGGGCGGCTCGTTCGTATTCGATCATCCAAATTTCCCAGTTGTTTACGTTTCTCATCGGTTTGAGAGCGTCGTGGTAACGCTTCCTCGCCTTCCCCCTTTCAGCAAACATGTCTAAACCAGAGTTTAGTCTCAAATTTTCCATCCATTTTTTCAGATCTTGCCCTGGGCGGCAGCAAGTGCGTATTAGGTGCTTCGCTACCGTCGGTTGTATCAGCTCGGTCATGTGGTGAATCGCCTTTTTCTCGTTTACGCAATCATTTCAATCCTGTTAAACGAGCTAAAGCGATTCACCATATGACCGAGCTGATACAATCAACGGTAGCGAAGCACCTAATACGCACTTGCTGCCGAGAACTGGTCCACGGGGTCCCATAACGAGAAGCTCAGAGAAGTAGTAATGTCTGGTCCAAACGGACGAAGTCAGAAGGGTGAAGGACATGAAAAAGGATTGGATTCCATAGATACATACCACGAGGTCAACATGCCTTCGCGGCACTGGAGGCCCGTCGCCGTCATCAAGTTTGAGCATCTTTTCTGTGGGTTTTCTCTGGCCTCTCATGGGCGACAGTCGGCAGCGATGTCTTTAGCGCTTTGAGATATCCTCTCTCCAAGAAAATGCCGAAGCAAACGGCCGTTATGGGACGGAGTCGAATCCGCACCCGATTTGTCGGTATTAGAGCCGCTCTGACGCCGATAGTCGCAACCGTCCTAGATAGTTCCACGGAGGTCTCACGGAGGTGAGATCGATCGTGAGGGAACTGAAAGAGGAACGTAATCGGTTACCAGCTTGACAACATGCCTTGGCTCGTGGTCAAACACCACGAGCCATAGATATATATCTCCACATCCTATCCTCGCTCTAGAGAATGGAAAGCAAGAAGATTGAATCCAGATTCGTTCATATTTCGCTTTGAATGCATGCTCTTGTTGGTTCTCCTTACGAGCCGACAGTCGGAGCTATTTCTTGTGCCTTAAGTCTTCTATCTAGTGCCTCAGGTTTTCGTTCCGCGCCTTTGCAGTTGTTTCTCTCTCTGTTGCCGTATTCTTGTTGAGCCTTTTCTCTCATCTGTCGTAGGTGTTCGTGAGCTCCTTCTTTCATCTGTCGTAAACCTTCTTGAGCTTTATCTCTCTCTTGCCGAACTTCTAAGTTCTTCTTGAGCTTTCTGTGCCACTAATTTGGTCTCCTTGGCATCTTACGCCATATATTCTTCCTCTTCTTTTCTGGTGACGTTTCTTCTTTTCTGGGACCGTTCCGAGTCCGACGCTTCGGTGTTTCGCTTCCGCCTTTCTTGCGCCATCTTCGTGCTTTTTTCTCTGTTCATCAAGAACTCGACGCCGGGTAATGCGGGCAGGACTTGTAAAGTTGCTTCCTCGAAATATCCTTCGCCTCTCGAGTCGGTCATTTTCGGAAGCTTCGCAAGCGGATTCGGGGCTGGTAGGATTGCGAAGGCACTCTAGTATTCTCTCGTTGCTCTTCCTTTGCCTTTGGACCGATTGCGTCAGGGCGTGTCCCCGCACTGGCGAAAATCTGGGCTTGTGTCACGTGATACCGTATGTCGCGAAACATGACTTCAAGGACTACGATCAGCCACTCGTCCGGAGTCCGGACTCAAGAGTCAAACACGTCCGTGCTCACTGATCGGTCTCGGAACTCATTCAACAGAAGCGCCGCAGTTTCGAACCAGTCTTCGAGTTGCTGTCAGTCAAACAGGCTTTAATTACTCGTGCTACAGCCCCACACTACTTTTTGGTTTCGAATGCTCCCACCAAATAAGTTGATTGAAGGAGAAACTTATTCTGCTTCCCACCGACGAGCTCGTTCAGAGTCAGACAGGCCGATACGCAGAAGGCATGCGGTCATCTCGAAACTATCCTCTGTCTGGAAATCAATTACATACATAGCTCCAAATCCCTGAGGATAATTTGGAGATGGACGCATGCCTTCTGCGTTTTCGCTGTTCCTCCCCTCCATCTGCCGTGACACGGATTGAGTTTGATGCGGGGCACGGGAAAAATCTGCCCTCGTGTCACGTGACACTGATTGCCACGAGATGGCCCACATCGGCCTGTCTGACTCTGAACGAGCTCGTCGGTGGGAAGCAGAATAAGTTTCTCCTTCAATCAACTTATTCACTTGTGATCCTAACCTTCAAACAGGTTCACGACTACAGAGAACATACATATTACATAGTACAGATCTGAGGTAACAGAGCAGTCGTCGCATCGGACACTTTTGGACGCCATACTCGGAACTCCGTAGTAACAGGTGGTCACTGTTGACAATGACATGTTGCATACCGTAATCTTTCTACAGGATCGACGTATACTGTGGACGCATGTCAATTTGAAAGAAAGGTCTACCACTACATTTTTGTGTAATTATGAAATTTATTATCTTATAAGGTCGTGCCATCGTGGTAGCCTGTAGGTAGGTAGGCGAACAAAAAGAGCCCTGACTCCTGAGTCCTTAGTCCTGACCAGTGACCACAGACCAGTCGTGGTCTGAGATGACATTCGCGCAGTATAATGTTACAATGTATTTGGACAACATGCCGTCTTTTGTGCATCGTTGCCAGTTGGCCATCATCGTGGTAGAAGAAGCAAATAAAGCCGTCGATAGATGATGTGGTGGCTTACCGGAGCAAAATTAATCCAAAACCTCACTCACACTGTCTGTCGCGTGGCATCCATCCACCGGGTCTTCGAAAGAACCACGATAATTCCGAAGCTGGGGTCAGTACTGCACTGCTCAGTCGACAGCGGCAGTCTGGTTACTGGTTTGCGATACTTCTTATGTGGAAAGTTGAAGAGCAGGCCTAGCTTTATCTTCGGCGTCGTGACTCGTTGGCCTCAAGCTTGAGAGTTCGTTGGAACTCTATGAGTCCATCGTGACGGAGAAAATCTGTCTGTTTTAGGGCATGGATTCGCATGGAAGCGATTAGTGTGTGCGATTATGTGTCCGTTCCACGAGAATGCGGTGCAGCGGTGGCCGGTAGCTGGGTGTGCGGCGCATCAAAAAAAAGGTATACCGAAATCGAAAAAATACGTTGCAATCCTCGACCTCCAACAGCTGACGCGCACTTATATTCAATTGACATATATATAAAGCTTTAATCATCTCGAAAAAAGTGTGCGCAGCTGTCTGGCCACTGGGCCCTGTTTAAAGGTCTATATACCCCCCTACGATATGACATCTATCTATAATGCAGAGCCCTTGAGCTCATCAACCCTACGAGTAAGTCGATTAAATGCCTGAAATGGAATTTGCTTTCAGGTTCAGCAAAGAATAGCTAACGCTCTCGCCAGTATGTTGAATCTGCATCAGGAGATGCTGTGGGCCGACGGCCATGGACCCATGGTCAATCGGGCCATCGGCTGTGCCTCCTTTTTTGTGCAACAGCTGGAAAAGAAGGTTCCATTACTTCAATGGCTCATACTCTTCCCCTCATTGACACGAATAACGCCCTTCTTCTGCGGAATAAATGTAATATCTCGTTGTCAAAGACTCGAAGTGAGGGAAGGTCTTTGTCGTTCGGTGTGGCGGCCCGCTTTCACACCATAACAACGGTCAACGGAGAACTTTACCTATTAAATTACGTGCGAGGCAACCTCCTAGACGGTTGGAGCGATGAAATTCCCTCTTCAGGCTCCCTTGCTGCTGATCTAACATCTGGCGAGGGGATGTTAATTCCTGATCACGAATACAAAATCGCCAATTCGACGTTTTGATTGCTATGCGAAGTTGCGAACCACGGACGCAGGTGAAACGTCGAGCGCTGCGCCGTTCTCGCGCTCGTTCTGATCCGACTGTTGTGTCCTCGAGTCCTCGACTCATTCTTGTTAGGGGCAGGGCTGCGGACATCATGACCACGATATCAAATGATGAGTACTAACTTACTCAGATTAAGAAGATGAAAGGTTGGAGCCAAGAGTCAAGACGGAGTCCTGAAAGTGGGAGTGTTGATGCATACATGAGTTCTGGGCCCTGGCTCGTGTCGAGCGAAGGGGATTAAAGACTAGAGATAAAACTTGCGGGCGGTCAAGACTCTCACTCAATGACAGGTTTCAGTTTTGAGTCTTGACAAATTACGGTGCGTCACACCGCCAATACGCCTATGCAGGGCGTGATACTGCCATACTGGCGTCCAAAAGTGTCCGATGGGACAATTGCTCTGTACTTTGTGTATCCTTGTAAATCTGAGACAACTATTTCGCCTGCGGCCTCAAGCTCTCAAGCCAGAATCGCGCGAGAGAAGGATCAAATTCTCACATCAGTCCTGAGTCCATTGCAGAACACGTTGAGAAAAGCCCAATGTCACCCAATGAGTACTGCCGATTTCGTACCCTCTTTCGAGCTGGGTCGTCGTCAAATCATTTCCCTGCCCATTCGTTCCGCACCGAGTGCGCCGCCTGTCGAGCTTCCGAGGAGGCCCGACACAGAGGTTCAACAGATTTCGGAGGTGGAAGAGCCTGTTCGGAACCAAACGGGCGACAATCAGACACCCGAGGCGCTCGACACTGCGACTCGATCGCTTAAACTCAAAGTACGCAAAAAACGAAGACGAACTGCTGCAGGCTCGACTTGTTTCCGAATAACTACACAATCCAGGAAGGAATACCTGGCGGAAGAGATCAGGAAGGCCAAGAGAGAATTACAGCGAGAGAGAGAACAATTACAGCGAGAGAGAGAACAATTACAGCGAGAGAGAGAACAATTACAGCGAGAGAGAGAAGGACGACTGCGAAGCGAGGCGGAGAATGCAAGGTTGAAGCGCCAGGTCGAAGAATTGCAGAAGAACAAATAGCTCGAACGAGTCGGGCGTCGATTCGGGTCCAGACTGGCCAGTTCCGCCCAGTACCGGTGCTTTCTATGGCATTTTCTCAGTTCTGGCTTGGATTTCTCAAAGCGCTAGATACATCGCTGCCGACTGTCACCCACGAGAGGCAAGGGAAAGCACAGATAAAAGTTTCTCAACCTCGATAACGGCGGCGGGCGTCTAATGGCGCCAGAACAAGTGGAAACCGACGTACGTATCTATTGAAGCTACTCTTTTTCCACATCATTGACCCTTTTGACTTTCGACTCTCGAGCATAGATTCATTTCTTCACACCAATACTCGGGATATTCCCTCCTTACACCGAACGCGTGCCCGCTGTTCTGCTTTTCCCACGAAAAATCTTAATCTGGCGACCTGAGTACTGTTACGTAAACAAGCCTGGCTTCCCATTCCACGCAACAACATGTGCACTTTCTCGAATTTTTCGCGATCCCGGATCCCACCTTGCTTTTTCTGACCAGGTACGTAACCAAACTTCCTTGATTTCGACCTATCTTCATCCTTATGCGTACCATTGAAGCCTTAAGAAGACGACACTTCGTCGTTCGATTATGCCATATGGCTAGATGGGAACAAGCGTGAGAACGGAGCGGCGCTCAAGCTCTACCTGCGTCCGAAGTTCGTGCTTATCGCGATGAAACTGTTGAAATGGTACTTGTCGACTGACAATTGAATGATGTCCTTCAGATACAATGGCCAGTAGGAAGGCCCACCTCTTTTTTATGCTGAATCACCCGATGACTCATGAGTTCACGCCTCAGATACCGTGCGGCCGTCAAGTGACTCTCAGTGTCACGCGACACAAGCCCAGATCTTACCTGATGCAGGGCACAATGCCCTCAACGAGTCAACAATCTCAATCTGTCCAAATGCAGATGAAGTGGAGGAACGGCGCAAGTGTAGAAGGCGTGTGCTCTTCTCAAAATCATTACCTCTCTGCAAATCAATTAGCTCCAAATCCCCTTGCAGAGCTTCCGACATTGGACAACGACCAACTTCAGAGGTAGAGTACCTTTCGAGGCAGCAGCTGAAGAACACCGGTCCGAAGTACTTGGCATCAATATCAAAGAGCATAAACAGAGGCCATTCTCTAGCGCGTCTTTGGTCTTTAAACTGAACGAAGGTGTGCCCACTGCCGAAGCTTCAGCGGAGGCGCACCTTCCGTGTTTGCCCATTAAAATCACAAACAGTACATGAACTTATTCGGCTTCAAGGCTCGACCGACGACGCAACTCAATTCGCTCAAATGATAGAACACCGGTGTCTTCAATTATTGCTTTGAACCATGATGCATTCGTGACCTGGCAAATAGCCTAGGCGTCCACTCGATTATTTTTGCGTAGCCGGGAAGGATTACTCACTTTCACCTCTCTCACTGTGCGTGGTCGGATCCTGCAATGCCGAGCCATTGATTCTTGAAGCCTTCACATATGAGGACGGCCGTCGGCGTGATGCTTCCCTTCCCCTCTGTCTCGCCCGCGACCTCGTGTGATGTTCCTGTTTCTCGAGACACGCAATGTCTCTGACGTGTCAATTACAAACTGTGAGTCGGTGACGTTGCACTCGTGGACCGTACGAAACTTCGAACAGCAAAATATCGACTAAATCGATGGGGCTACACGCAATGCACATGCAATGCGTCGTGCTTTGTTCTTGCATGTACTCAAACTCGCAGCAGCCAGTGCAAACGTTCGCAATCGCGCGCAGGCCAACCAACTTCTAACAGACCCATGATGCCTCAAAGGCTCAACATTTGACGGCTTCGAGGCGTCACAATGTGAACCCTCGAGCGTTTGTTTAGGAATCATCAAGGTCATGGTACAGCATCGGCAGCGTCGCTTTGTGGAGAAACCACGGCAAGCAACTTGCAAGTGTGTCTAGAGACTAGAGTGTATCTGGGTGGAAAGCGGTCACCCATAATCCATTCCATTCGATGGCAGATGCTCTGGCAGCTTGTATGCTACCTCTGCCGTCATTTTATGGCAGGCATGACGTAGAATCAGCTGAATCACCAATTTGACCCAAGTTTGCAGATAAACACCAAGGTCCAAATTTCACCGACCTCAAACATTAGAGTGCGCTGTGCTTGCAAGCTCGTTTCCCCCGTGAACCGTAGTAAATTAGGAATGGCCCACCCACTTGCAATGTGGCGTCTGTTTGTGCACGGCGTATTCCCCGTTACGGCCCCGTAGTCGATTCTATTCTCATCTAAGCATAAGGATCATATTCAAAACCACCATAATCATAATCGTATGTCGCTGTCCATGGGGATTGCTGGCATTCGAAATCCCCCGGCTCCGGATAGTAATCCATTCTGGAGTCGTCATATACTTTCATGTAGGATTTGAGAAGCTCGCAAGTAAATTCGGGTACGTTTTTCGCCACATCCTCCAAAACCTCTTCGACGTCGTCCGCCAAGGGTATTCGCGACATTTTCTGTCTCATGCAGTCAATGACGACTTTCCGGATCGTGTCAGACGAGTCGCTTTTCAAGGCATAGACTTCCGGGACAATGGTAACAAGAATATCTCTTGCCGTCTGAGAGGCGAGATGTTTGGCGAACTTTTCACTTGTAAGTTGACTGAGACCCTCGACCATGTACATATCTCCTAGCTCCATCATCTTAATATGCAGCGTCAAGTAGTCAGCTATGTCAAACTCGGCGACTTCTTGAGGTGACAAGTGGTCTTTCCGCAAGAGGATACTCGAATCGAAATTGTCATAATCACCTGTGTAGATGTAGTCGAGCATTCGTCGGACCAGCATATGAGAGGTTTCCTTGATTTCGAACACGCCACGAGCGGCCTCCTACAGTTGCACATGAGCGGCGTGATTGATACCTGGGCTTGGGCTTCGGGACTTTACCTTCCACGGGCCAAGACATGCCGCGCGTATCACTGAAGAATGCAAGCATACCACGTTCCGGTGAGCTGGAAAGCTCCTTCCGCCACAGACGATCTTGAGGTCACAGAATGCTTCATCGTTGCAGTCCCTTGTCAGAAACATGTCAGTAGTGTTAGGCTATAGGCTGGGCCTTACCGTTGGAGTTCTCTATGGCGGTTGCAACTTACTTTTCGATTGTCCTTACAAATTCGTGGTAATGATGCTTCTGCGCGCTACTAGCATAAGTAGAATTCCGTATATGATATCCAGAACCTGAACGGATGAACGGGAACTGCGCCCCAGCTCTTGGAACACTACCATGCGGCGTGTCTAAGTAGGACTTGAGAAGGTCGCAAGTAAACTGAGGCACGTTTTTCATAACGTCCTCCAAAAGCTCTTCGATGTCGGCCGCCAATGGTCGTCGCAATAGCTTTTCCCTCATATCACCAATGACGCTTTTCCGAATAGCGTCAACGGTCAGAGGGCCCGGAGTCCAAAGCATAGACTTTAGGGATGATGTCGACCATAACTGACGTCGTCAACAAGGATGCGAGGTGTTTGGTGAACTTGTAGCTAGTAAGTTGGCTGAGACCCTCGACCAGGTACGTGTTACCTAGCTCCATCATCTTGACATGCAGCGGCACCTGGCCCGCTATTTCTAGTTTGGCGACATCCTCAGGCGACAGGTGGTCTTTCTGTACGAGAATACTCGAATCGAAACCGTCATAATCGCCGGTGTAGATGTAATCGAGCATTCGTCTGACCAGCATATGAGAGTGTTCCTTGATTTCGAACACGCCACAAGTAGGCTGAGCTCCTACAACCTTTCGTGAGTGGTGGGTTTGCTATGAAGTCGTCGGCTTTGAGACTTACCTTCTTCCATTTGCCAAAGAATGCCGCGCGTATCACTGGAGAATGCAGGCATACCACATTCCGATGAGCTCGGAAGCGTCTTTCCCCACAGTCGATCTCGAGGTCGCAGAATGTTCCGTCATCGCGGTCCCTTGGCAGTCTTGTATCAGCTTGGCATGTCGTAAGAATAAGATGGGAGCTTCACTGCTGGAGTTGATCAGGCGGATTGCTCACTGTGCGAGCTTCCCCACAAAGCTTTCGTAATGCTTCTGCGTGCGCAGATCGTGCTCCATTTGTGCCCAATTCTCAAACTCAAGCTCCGTCACCGTTCACGTCACCAAATCTTTGGATCAGGATGCTACAGTCCAAGAAAACAGAGGAAGCTGGTAGCTGATCAATCAACAGATTGAAACGTCTCTCGCCGCTCATGGCAGTCGAAAATCAAGAAGATAAAAGATCCCGTCGTACAGATTCTTTCCAGCTCTCGCAAGTGCAAACGCTCGCGCACAGCCAAACGCCGCATCCATGTCACAACGTGCAGGATTCATTCAGACTATGATGACGCGCTCTTGCGAATGATATCGCCTAAAACCTCATGATTTGTTGATTCATCGACTGTGAGGCATGACAGCATGAGCCCTCTGGAGTCAGACACTGTCGTTTGCAAAGAAACCATCCGCCAAGATCACAGACGTAGTCCGTCAAGCGCATCGTACGGCCAGTATTGCCCTGGACCTGATAACGTGTCAAACGCGAGCGAAGAGGAACGAGTGCCGACTCTTTTTTGACGATCCGGAACTGAAGTCTAACCAGGTCAACGGGCCATCTGCATCAATCATTGGCTCAATAATCTGGCAGCTTGGATGCCACATTTCCCGTCCTTTGATGGCAGGAAGACATGAGCTGGATTGAATCGTGCAGGGACAGTATCTGAAATCTTGACGATGTGGTTAGTAAAGCTGAAGTAATTTGCGACGACGATGAAAAAAAGAAGAGACGTGAAGCGACAAAGCGAAGGTGCCTTGCCAGTTTCAGAGTGGGGAGTGGGGCTCGACGGAAACCAGCCAAAACTGTGGATACGCTCAAGTTGAAATGAAATGCGGCAAATGCGAACGCCTCTATGTGCAGTTGTAGATGGTCGTCTTTTAAACCCTTTCAAAACAACCGATACGTTGGCAACTTCGCACACGCCATTCCAAGTCTCGCAGGCTGCAGCTGAGATGAAGCTTGCAAATGTGCAAGTCGAGCCCTAGCCAACAGACCCATGATGCCTTCAGAACTGGCGGTTTCGAGGCATCACAGCGTGAACTCTCAAGCGTGTCGATTGGAACCATCGACTTCATGGCGCAGAAGTTTTTGAGGGGCCATTTTGTAATTGTTATGCCTCACAGATAGGCTCTCGCGCATCTAAAAACTGGTGCTCTTATCATCCATCATGCTGGGTTGACGCAGGCCATGATGGTGCTGTCGCAAACGAGCCCGCCAAGAGCCCATTAATGCCCCATGATTTGGTGATTCGGTGGCGATGAACGCCCATAGTATTTTGGTTTATGGAACGATTCGACTTGGTGTTGGCACAGTAGCATGGCTTGCGCAGAATCCCCAATCTGCCGATCTGGGACCTCGATGCTATCTTGCAATGAAATGGGAAGCACGGAGGCGGCTGCCCCGCGCCCTTGACACCATTTCACAACGACGAGCCAAGATACTGGAAGATAACCAGTGTAGAGACGTAAGAACTGGAAATGTACTACCTACTCACCAACAGGTCAGGACTCAGAACATACGGAGTAGGAAACTGACAAAGGTCCCCGTCAGGTCATGAAGGTCATGGAATGCTTCCCCTCCTTCAATCGCATGAGCCATGGCGTGATGCATTTCCCCTCGCACAGTATGACTGCCCAATGTGGCCATGTCAAGTGAAACCGCCTTAGCGCTGCCGCATAACGTGACGAGGCTATGTACCTGGTATCCCACGGAGTATGCCGTTGCGTGCTGAGACAATAAAACGGCCAAACTCCAAGTACATATTCACAGTACGTACGGAGTACATACTGAGTAGAGTCTCTTTTTCTGCAGGGTAGTCCATCGGGATTTCGGGCGGCTTGTGGCCCGGAATCCCTACCCGTGCGTTGCCCGATCTGTAGATGGCCCCCCCATCTGAAGCATGCGGAGGACGTGATCGGGTGTGACGGTACATACATATGTACATACGAGAAAGCACAAGGAACGTTCCGGCCGGTGCAATGGGACTGGCTGCACGATGCAAATGCACGTTGCGCGCATAAGATATCGCAGAATGTCGGCATATTGGTGAATCGATATCGTGATCGTGATGTTCCTCTTCGTCTCTTCCAAGTTCCAAGCGCTGCATCCATCGGCTGCAAAGGTACCGTAGCGCCCGCCCGCTGCACATCGACTCGAAACAACCTCGGTTGTACATACATATACATAGGTAGGTATGGTTCAATTGGGCTCAGCTGCAGTGTCTGTGCAACTGATGGCGACTGCCGTGCATCACAGTGCCTTCATGCAGGTGCATCTACAGGTATCATCGGGCCCACGAGGCGTTTCTGGTGTGTCGCACGTTCTCTTGCAGGCCGAGTCTAGGCTTCGGTTCCTGCCGAGATGAGAAAGTCAGCTGAGGCCCTCTTTTCGGCTTTGCTCCCCTTTGGCTTGTTGCTCGTGACACCGACAAGTCACAAGTGGCAACTTGCAAGACAACGCGGGGTGGTGGGCTGTGATTGTGCGATGCAACATCATGTGCGTAAGACATTCGGCCAAGTTTACCTTGCGCCACCGCCCCTGCATGTGACTCGTGAGTCTCGATTGCTACCTACATATCTGTAGACGCGTAGATTGCGCAGTTCTTGATTCTCACCGCGGGGCTCGGTCTGCATGGGGAAAAAAGAAACAGGGGCAAGAACGAGAGAGATCTGCATGAAAGAAGAAGCAAGACTATGGAGAGAAAGGCATGCCGCATATGTACTAGATAACAGAGACAACTAGCAAAAGGCAAAAAAATAAACGCAAAAAAATAGGTTATACATACCTGTTACCTCACAGAAAAGAAGGAGTAAAGCCAGGGGCGAAACGCAAACTCGGGAATGCAGCAATGATGGATTCCCATCTGGCGCAAGGCGTGCTAGACTCGGAATGCATGCACGTATGGCATTCAAGTGAATATCCATATCTATAATGTCCAAATGTATACTATAAGCGGTGGTCACTGGTGAGTCGCGATGAGCATGATTCGTTCGCTCTTACATCACTAGTACATTAGGTTCAGCGATCGGAACGGCAGATGTTTCGCTTCGGGCACACGGCAACGATCCGCCCCCAGTTTATGTTGTGGCGTCTCAGGAACAGCGACTCCAGCGAGGCAAGAAAGTGAGAGGCTGAGAGCGTTGGGGCTGTGCCAAATCGAGGCCAGGTAGTTAGCATTTCATATGCATACCTAGTTTGTAGAACTATGTACCTACCTATGTGCAGCCTTAGTCGTATCTGGATGCGACTGGAATTTGGGCGGCACGCCCGTTGTCACTTTATGATAAGCAGAATGCGCATCATAAGCTCGCGCCAGGACTTCCTTCTTTTCTTTTCCTCCGCATTTACTTCATCTTTACTCCGTACTCCGTAGTGAAATGCTTCTTCTCATCCGTGCTCCAGCGTTGCACTGAAGGAAGTCGTTCATGCGTGTTGCGCCATATGTATGTACCTCTTCATGGACACACGGACTTGCTGGCCACCGGGATAAAAACTAGATTTGGTGTGGATCAGGCATTCGGTTGACAGAACATCGCATGGGGTCATTGGGGTGATGCATTTGCAGGGGATCCTCTCGGGATCCTTCCACGAGCCTAGGAACGCGAGTTAGGCGGATGAGACTAGGTACATAGTGTGTAAGAAAAAAAAAAAGGAAGCAAAAAAAAGAGGAAGAATCGCGAACCGAATGAGCATGTTTCAACCACGCACAAACCTCCATGAAAGAGTCTTTGCAGTCAAAATAAATCATTATTAGACAAGGTCGGGCCGATGTGGCATCGTTTCCAATTGAACGGCGATGCAGTCCACGATCTCGATTCGATGCATTCAGCCACTCACAAAAGGGGAAGCAGCATGCGGAGTGGGCCCCGGACTTCCGAGAGCAGAAGGATTTTGTGCCGGACAAGGAAGCCTTGCGGCATTGAGTTTCAATTACGTTTGTGCCTTTTTTTTTGGGGCGTTTTGTGTGTTTTTCTTCAACGAAACGGTGTACTGGTTGGACAGTGGTCGCACCGGAGCTGTCGGTCCTGTAACCCTGTAATCGTGAATATTCAAGACAAGACAACTTACAAGGCCACCAGGCGGCAGGGAAGCCACATTCTTCACGATGAGTCTATCCAAGGTCCGAATGAGGAAACACGGCTTCAGTGGACGAGGCGTTGCAGGCTGCCAATGTACCAATTGGAGTACATATGCGTCTTTTCTTCTGTTCTCGCCCCTAATAACGAGACGGAAAGCTAGGAGAGCAAAGACTGGGCATGGAAGCCCCTGTTTGTCGTGTTGGTTGCTCAAAGGTACGGCGATGCATGCTGCCTTTCATGAGGCCGTGCCCCACAGGCCGGCTGGAATGAAATAAATCCGTCATGTATGTATGAGCAAGAGGAAGAAGAAGGAGGGAAGAAGAGGAATAAGCAGGATTGGGAAGGAGAGAGAGGTCAGAGGAAGCCACCGTTGACCGTGTACCTGGCCATCACGGTTCCTTCAATGGGCAGCACAATTGCGCACGAATGGCAGGCACGAAGGACAGGCACGCAGCGCTCACAAGAGTTCAAGACAACGATTTGCATCTGACGGGTGGCGCACGTGGAATGCCGATCAGGTGGGCACGTCATCGGCCACTAATATGGCTACTTTATTTGACTGCAACGTACGACATGCGGCGCCGGCATCACGACACCTCAATGGACAACCATCAAGACATGGACCATCAAGACATGGACCATCAAGCCATCTGATGCAATGCGAGGGCAAAGCTGGAACATGTTGGGTTCTAACTTCTGAATTGGAAACAGGGTGGCTCGGAGGATATGTACCTAGCGGAAGTGGCCGCAGCCGGGGAACTACTGTACCATCGAGGCGATATACACACGTGACACGGGGAATTGGCCACGGCCACGATTGGCTACCGTGGCATTATTGCCAGCACCAGCAGGATTGCCCGCCTACGAGACCCATGAAGACGTCGGATCATGGATGTATGTACATATGTATATCATGTTTTTGTATGTATGTACCCCGTATATCATACTGTAATGCTGTCCCGATCATGCATTGACGATGCTGCGGCGGTGACTGATGCCCCGCGTTGCATGCTAAGGTCCAGACGCTCAGATATCGTACATACCGGTAATGAGGACTGAGAGATTTTGACGTCTGGATATTTGACATCGTTCAGTTGTCGACAAGTTCGTTTGACGCTTGCGGGCCGTCGTTGGGGTTGGGCAAATCCGAGCCATTCCCGGCTCACAATTCGCAGTTTGGCGCATCTTTGTGCACAGTGCAAAGCGCAGGATCGGAAAAGGACTGCGTGTCTGCCACTGTCCGCATGTGGCTGACTCTTCTCTGCCCTCTCCAGAATGAATTCTCAACGGGTGGATTTCTCGTGTCTTCTGTGGCCATCGGGTGGATCTGGTCTGGAATCGTGATGGAGGTCCGGAGGATGGATCGCATCATGGATCGCATCATGGATCACATCATTCAAGGGCTATTTCGCGGCGGCGGCGCTGTGACTCGGAGCACGTTGGTGCTACAGCACCGCTGAATGGCACCTAGAGGCTCCTGAAGGCACCTGAATGGTACCTGGAGGCTGGAACAGGCCCTGGAGCGGGGCACTCGGAGCCCGGCTTAGGGGGGTTCGCTTAATAACTAAAGGCCGCTTGGGGAAGAGCGGAGAGGGGGCAGCTCCCTCGCGCTCAGTGGCTTATGCCGGCGGGCCGCGGCACACAGCATGGACCATGAGAAAAGAATTTTGCAGTCACTTGAGCACTCGACCGGCCAGGGACGAACACCCCAGAATCAAACTGGTGGACATGAATGAGCTGACTTGATGGATCCCGCCCAGTATCGCTCCACTCCCATGCCCACGGTGCAAACAGGCTTGCAAAGCTTGCAAAGTAAATGTAGGTACATACATATGTACATACATACATATGTATCCCCATTGTATACTCCGTATCGAGAGCGAGAGCTTCTTGCTTGGTGGAGACAGGGCTGGAGTTATGTAACCGGCGACCGCTCATGGGACAGGGGAAGGATTGGGTGGCGCTAAAAAAAGAGAGCGAAAGAAGGACGAAACAGGAAAGAAGAAGGAGAAAAAGGGAAAAAAAAAAAAAAACGAAGCCAAGCCATGGGGCCAGGACCAGGTACTTGGTCTTCCGCCGCAAGCCGCTCGGCATTCTTGACTTTTGAGGTCTGGCCCGTATATAACTTGACGATGCCGCCGGAGGACGTGGCTGTTCTAGTACCCTCGGATCGATCTTGAGTTTTTGATTCTTCACGTTGACACCAGTCGGACATCTGGTCGTACATCCACCTATATCTACTCGGCACCGTCTTTGCCACTCGCCAGCTACTCGACATGGACTGTATTCTTTCATGACATCTTCACACCCGCCGCTCACCCGCTCTCGAGAGTATCAACCATATCAATTCGTCCAACACTTCATCTACCATCGGCCAACGAGACGACCCGTGCAAAAGGCATCGCAAAATCACAACGCAGAGCTTTCGCCTACATACCCGCTAGACAAACAGCGCCGTCGAATCACCCACAC
This sequence comes from Claviceps arundinis, assembly GCA_018360175.1. Classification (NCBI taxonomy): domain Eukaryota; kingdom Fungi; phylum Ascomycota; class Sordariomycetes; order Hypocreales; family Clavicipitaceae; genus Claviceps; species Claviceps arundinis. Next base: position 21,129 of record SRPS01000191.1, read on the forward strand.
TCGTTCGCGCCACGCGGCCACTTGAACTAGAGTTTAGACCAACGGTTTTGACACACGCCAACGCTAAGCTCAGCTGGCAACATCGCGAACATCGAGCAAGAAATATCGAACATCGAACCCCCCCTAGCAAGCCGCTTCTCAGCCGTTACTCGAGTTATCGCCGACCGAACCCGTTGCGGGCATGCTCTTGGTAGCCTAGGAAGGGTTCCGCGCTCTTTCTGTGTGAACAAGGACCGTGTTTCATACAAGCTGTGTCGCCCTCAACGTCGAACGATAGAATACCCCAGTTGACGACAGAAAAATACGAGAGCATATCGGCGACTTGCCATACGATTCAGTGACATTGAATTTTGAAGACATCCCCACCGCCCCGCCGCCCCTCTTTCCCAAACCAGCGACGGATATCACTGGCTACCATCGGTTCACGCAAGGCTGCGCATGTTACGCAGTTAGAACGCAGAACACCGTCGCAGAAGTTCTCGATAGAATCCGTCAAAATGCCCCACCTTGTCTCCAACTTCCTCCGCTCCTCGTCAGGCAACATCTCGCATATCAAGAAAGCGGCCGTTTCGCGATCCTCACGCACCAGTTCGCGCAACAATTCGGTCAGCGCGAGTCCCTACGCCTCCGACTCCGAGGACCATGCCCACCACATTTCCGTCAAGATGCCCGAGCTGGGGGATGCCCTCAAGAAGCACCGTCTGTCACTGCCTTTTGGCCGCTCCAGGCACGACGCTCACGGCCATGGACACAGTCATAGCCACGCGCACAATCACCACACCGGACACCATTCGTCGTCTCGCGCACCGGCCTCTATGGAATGGAGCATCGAGAGCCCTCCCGTTGTGCTGTACGGAACGCCCGAGGAGAGTTCAGGTGCGCTCATCTCGGGCCTCTTGTACGTCGACGTGCACGACGAGGTACTTAAGCTTGATAGCTTCGTCGCCACGCTGACCATGCATACCAAGTACAAGAAGCCTTTCCAGGGCCACTGCGCCGATTGTCAAACCAAGATCACAGAGCTCCGGGCGTGGCAGTTTCTCGCGCAACCCACGTCACTGCGCCGCGGAAATCACCAGTTCCCTTTTTCAACTCTCCTCGCCGGTAATCTGCCCGCGTCCACCAACACGCCCGTCGTCTCCATCTCATACCATTTCAAGGCTCAAGCCATGGCAGTATCTCCCTCAGTCTCCGCCTCGAACCTCTCATCAACCTCCTCCGTGCCTCTCAAATTCGAACGCACCCTCCACATCAAGCGATCACTTCCCGAGCCGCTCTACCCTCACCATTCCGTTCGCATCTTCCCTCCCACCAACATCAAAGCCAGCGCGCACTACAACTCCGTCATCCACCCGACCAGCAGCAATACCGTCACCCTTAAGCTCGACGGCCTCATGACACACAACGAAAAAGTCCACACCGTCGATCTCTGGAAACTCCGCAAAGTCTCCTGGAAACTCGAAGAAACCATCAAAACCCTCGCGCCCGCCTGCGAAAAACACTCTCCCTCCACTCCCACCTCCACCACCACCCCAACAGACGACGAATCCCCCTCGAATGCCACCCCCAAAAACGCCGTCTCCCGTACCGAAACCCGAATCCTCGGCGAAAAACAAATCCACGAAGGCTGGAAATCAGACTTCTCCGGCAACGACGGCATCGTCGACTTCGAATTCGACTACACAATGACCCAATTCAAAACCCACGCCAAGGATCCCCCCCGTTTTGCCTGCGATGTACATACTCCCGACAGCACCACCCACGTCTCCCACGCGCTACAACTAGAACTCATTGTATCCAAGGAATTTGCGCCAGAGGGGAAACCACATCTAGCGTCGCAGACAGGGACGGGTCGGATCCTGAGGATGCATTTCGCGGTGCATATGACGGAGTATCCTGGCTTGGGGGTTAGTTGGGATAATGAGGCACCGCCGGTGTATCAGGATGTTCCGCCTAGTCCGCCGGGGTATCCCATGGGAGAGGAGAGGTTGGGATTGGGGGTTGGGGAAGGGAAGGGGGAGAGAGAGCCGCCGATTGAGTATGCTTGTTTGGAGGCGCTGGAGGCGCAGAGGCAGGGGAGTGGGAGTGAGCCCGGGTCGAGGAGGCCGAGTGCATCGGCGGGGAGGGCTATTGTATGATGGGCCTTTTACTTTTGCCTTTTTTGCATTCATATGTCCTCTTTTTTCTGTTTTTGGAGTTGCTTTATCATGTTTGTTTGGTGAGCGGGGTGGCGACAAAATCCCAAAGCGTGTATTTGGCGCACTTTTTTTTTTGACATATTGTTTTTGTGTCGGGGGCCTTGAAATCTTGATCTGATTGGCGTGTTCTTTTTCTGATTTACATCTACTCTCATCTCAACGTCTTCTCATCTTTGGGCAGGGGCTCATTCATGTATTCGTTTATGTTTTGGCAAGTTTCTTATATACCTTCCTTGCGTGTTCAGCGTTCGATCCATTTTCGGGGAGGGTTTTTTTGTCTGCTTTTTCAGTCTTTCAGCTTTCTACAGCATAGCTTTCTACAGCATTTTATACCCTTGCGAGGTTCTGAAAAGGGGAGGAGGGGGCCAGTATACAGCATACTGTGGCGGCACAGGACACACGGTCACGGATATAGACAGGCTGCAAGCGATTTGATGGCTTGTGGGCTTGTCGGGCGGTGGAGAGTAATGGTATAGCAGAGTGATGGATGGACGAGTCCAAGACGACTCGAAGAGAGACTCAGGGCAGCCTGCAGGAAGAGATGGGTGGTAGGATATCTACCTAGTGGCAGTATGATAATAATACCTTCGAACGATGACGGTGTTGCACAGACAGAGGAACAATGCAAGTGACGATGATCTGTGACAGAGAAGAATCATGGCCACGTATGAGATACAGTATTACAGTATACCGATCCAGTGAACTGCAGCGCAGGAACAAAGTACAGTAGTATGTAGATAGTTTGATACATGTATGCAAACTGGCATCTGAGCCATAGACATTAGAGTAACAAGTTGAGCAGTCAACAAAGAAACAAATGCCCATCAGTGGTATCTAGGTAGTTAGTCATAACCAGACACAATCTAATAAACAACGCAAACAAGCAAACTTGAACCGACTGAGTGCGTCGAATTGAACAAGTACAGTACAGTACGGTACAGTACAGGCATCGACAACTCGATCGAGTGACGATCTACAGACCAGTGAGCCACACACACACACATCCATCCAAACACCCACGTGGCCAAAAAGCGCCGCCACTCCGCATATGCGGCAAGCCGTGACCGATCACCCACCATCCGCTGGCCGAGTCTACAAGATCAAGTCTTCACGAGTACGCCGCCGTCCAACTAGCTCGATCTCACATGCATTGATCACTGCCAGGCACATCCACATATCTCGCCACGAGGACCACGTTCCGCGCAACCGGAACCCGGCTGGACCTCTGGAGACGACATCGGATGATCCAGTGACTCACATCTACACCCACGCTTATGGAGAATTAAGCTACCTATGCATTGTAGTATGTTGTACCTACCTGTGTCGGTATGTAGGTACATAGGTACATAGGTAGGTAGGTAGCTTCACGCCACTTGCTTCGGCAGGGCGTCCCTGCGCCGCCAATTACTTGAACCCAGATGGAGGCGCCATTGTCGGAAGTCTTCTCCTACAGGATACCGTTACGTGCCTCGCTGAAGGAAACACTTGTCACTCTGATGAATCCATCCACGTGAAGTTATGGATTTACTTGATCAATTCTGGAATTGGTATGAAGCTTCAAGCAGGAGAGCGTGATACCTACAGTGGCCCCATAAATAACGCAAACCTTTATCAACTCTCTGTCGCGACACGTCAATGAACCTCCATCACCACGCCGTTTGAAGACATTGAGTAAGAACACAGAGTCTCGCAAGAGAACTCCAATCTAGTGAGCACTTGTGGCTTCATCAGGTGCATTAGCCGCACATTGTAATTGAATGACAATGAAGAGGAATCTTCATGCCCCGGCTTCCAAGTTCCTTGTCCACAGGTTGAGAAAACGCTTCACTCACGAAGATTGGCATGATATGCGTCATCTTCAAGCATAGATTAATCAGAAACCTTCCATCACAATCCGAACAGGGAACTAAAAGAGACGGTCTTACCTCATGATTCGACGAACATCTTAGGAGGCAGTGACTCAGTGAGGCACCGAGTGTCACCGACGACCGTAAGAGAACTAGCGTCCTGCATTGCATTGCAAAGCCGTGCAACGCCCGGTTCAAGTAGATTGAGCATACCCAAAAATGACTCCGATCTGCTGTTGAAAATCGCGATATGCCCATTGCCGCGGTTCATGCACATGAATGCTCTGTTGAGGACGGCGCTGGACAGACCTACATGCACTTGGCACTTGGCGTGAGACTGGGAGGTCCGAGGCCGAAATCGTATACTTTACTTGCACTACGAATCACGATAACTTGGTCTTCAAACTATTGAATCAGCTCATCCTAGGGTCGAAGACAATTCACGTCGAATACGTACAAAAAAGTAAAATACGCGCTCGTCAGATAGTTGCATGTATTGGAGCGACATTTAGTAAGGCAATCAGGGCCCTTTCATTGTCCTGAGTCCTCCCAGGAGAGCCTAGCCCAAGGACAGGACGCGTGCCACTGCCATGCGCCATTGATCGTGATTAAAACTTGAATTGAGAAACATCCTTCGAATATGATCAACATTGAATACACACACAATATTCATGAACTATGACGAGCTCGCAACTGCCCGTAGGACAGACTTCAATCAATAAGCACCCACAGGTTTCGAATTATGTTGCACAATGAAAAGTCTATCAAATAGAGGTTGCTTTCTTGAGTCCACACCCGGGGCCACGTTGCAGAAAGTAGTTGAGCAGTCGGTTTTAACTTGTCTCGGTGTCAATGCACGTCCGTCTCCTCATCCAGTTTACTGTTTGTGCGTCTTTTCTGCGGGCTTTCCCAAGTTTCTCTGGCCTCTCGTGGTTGACAGTCGGCAGCGATACTTGTACGGCTTTGACAAACGGTACTCTATCTTCTCTCCAAGAAATGCTGGAGAAAGATGTCAACGGTTCAACTTTTACGGGGCGGAGCCGGAGCCGGACCCGAATTCGGACTCGACGCGTTCGTGCGATTTCTGGCGCCTCAAAAGTTCGTTCTCGCGCCTCAGAAGTTGTTTCTCCGCCTCGCTTCGCAGTCGTCCTTCTCTCTCTCGCTGTAATTGTTCTCTCTCTCGCTGTAATTCTCTCTTGGCCTTCCTGATCTCTTCCGCCAGGTATTCCTTCCTGGATTGTGTAGTTATTCGGAAACAAGTTGAGCCTGCAGCAGTCCGTCTTCGTTTTTTGCGTACTTTGAGTTTAAGCGATCGAGTCGCAGTGTCGAGCGCCTCGAGTGTCTGATTATCGCCCGTTTGGTTCCGAACAGCCTCTTCCACCTCCAAAATCTGTTGAACCTCTGTGTCGGGCCTCCTCGTAAGCTCGACAGGCGGCGCACTCGGCGCGGAACGAATGGGGAGGGAAATGATTTGACGACGACCCAGCTCGAAAGAGAGCACGAAATCGGCAGTACTCATTGGGATTTTCTCAACGTGTTCTGCAATGGACCCAGGACTGATGTGAGAATTTTATCCTTCTCTTGCGCGGGTTCCGGTTTGAAACTTGAGAACTTGAGGCCACAGGCGAAATAGTTGTCTCAGATTTACAAGGATACACAAGTGACAAAGTACAGAGCAATTGTCCCATCGGACACTTTTGGACGCCTGTATGCCAGTATCACGCCCTGCATAGGCGCATTGGCGGTGTGACGCACCGTAATTTGTCAAGAGTCAAGACTCAAAACTGAAACCTGTCATTGACCGCACGCAAGTTTTATCTCAAGTCTTTACTCCCCTTCGCTCGACACGAGTGACGAGCCATCGGAGCCAGAACTCATACGTATGCATCAACACATAACGTCACTCTTGGGCCTTGACTCCAACCTTTCATCTTCTTAGTACTCATCATCTGACATCGTGCTCATGATGTCCGCAGCCCTAGCAAAAATGAGACGAGGTCACAACAGTCGGATCAGAACGAGCACGAGAACGGCGCAGCGCTTGAAGTTCAACCTATAGCAACCAAAACGTCGAATTTTAAATCTGTATTCGTAATCAGGAATTAATATCCCGTCGCCAGTCTCCAGATGTCAGATGGGCAGCAAGGGAGCCTGAAGAAAGAATATTCATCGCTCCAACCGTCTATGAGGTTGCCTCAGCCTAGCAAGTAATTGAATAGGTAAGTTCTCTGTTGTTATGGTGCGAAAGCGGCCCGCCACACCGAACGACAAAGACCTTCCAAGTTCCCTCACTTCGAGTCTTCGAGTCTCGACAACGAGACATTACATTTATTCCGCAGAATAAGGACGTTATTCGTGTCAATGAGGGTAAGAGTATGAGCCATTGACGCAATGGAACCTTCTTTTCCAGCTGTTGCACAAAAAAGGACGCACAGCCGATGGCCCGATTGGCCACAGCATCTCCTGACTTACTCGTAGGGTTGATGAGTTCAAGGGCTCTGCACTGTAGATAGAAGTCATATCGTAAGGGTATATAGAGCCTAGAGGTCCATACCGCATGAACCAGGGTCCAGAGGCCAGAAAGTTGCGCACACTTTTTTCACGATAGGTAAAGCTTTATATATATGTCAATTAAATATAAGTGCGCGTTAGCTGTTGGCGTTCGAGGATTGCAACGTATTTTTTCGATTTCGGTACATCTTTTCTTTGCTGCGCCGCACACCCAGCCTCCAGGTGACCCAGCTACCGGCCACCGCTGCACCGCTGTACCGCATTCTCGCGGGACGGACACACAGCAATCGCACACAATCTTTGCTTCCATGCGAATCTATGTCCTCAAAAAGACAGATTTTTGCCGTCACGATGGACTCATAGAATTCCAACGAACTCTCAAGCTTGTAAGTTGAGGCCAACGACGCCGAAGATGAAGCTAGGCCAGCTCTTCAACTTTCCACATAAGAAGTATCGCAAACCAGTAACCAGACTGCCAGTGGCCACTGTCGACTCAGCACTGACCCAAGCTTCGGAATTATTTTGGTTCTTTCTCATTCTTCGATCCGTTTTGAGATGGAAAGTCTTAAGTTACGCAAACTGCAAAGGGGGCTTTGGAGCTCAAGCCTCACAGCACTCCTCTGGAGTCTTCTTACCTGGACCCTGCGTAATGGTTCCATCGTTTCCGACGTCCGTTGAACTTTGAAGGATAGGCTATCAGGACTCCGATTCAGGAGTTTGGAATGGAAACTCAAGCCACAAAGTGTCTGTCTACAGTCTACTATCTAGCTAAAAATTCATAAAGTGAACCGGAACGATGAAAGAAATAGCAGGATCGGCTTCTTCAATTAAAAATACATACACAGGGATAACGACGTCGACTTATTCTTGGCCGAGTTACTCTATAGTACAACTGAAAGAGGGTTCACAGGTAACCCGCGGGCCGCTCCTCAAGCCAGGAAGCGAAACTTGAACCATCGCAGGCCTCGACATGCTTTCAGAGAAAGAAGAAGGCGAGAAACTACGGAGTTATGGAAAAGATCAACAGATATTGGAAGGGGAACGGCCTGTTCGGAACCAGCCAGGCAAGAATCGGAAACTTGAGGCCCTCGGCCTCCTCAGTCTCGACTCTCGCGGTTCGAGTCTCGACGCTAGAAGGTGCGACACTGCGTCGCCTCTGAAATGTTTTCCAAGATAGAAACAAGCTAGGAAAGGAGAAATATGGAAAGAGTCTCGACTCTCGAGTTTGAGCGATCCCTTTGCAGTGTCGAGCTTGGAGCGCCTCAAGTGTCCGATTACTATCTGGCTGGTTCCGAACAGGCCGTCCCCTTCCAAAATCGGTTGACCCGCTGAATAGCCAAGTTATGAACTTCTTCACTTGTGATCCTCACCTTCAAACAGTATCACGACTACAGAGAACATACGTAGTACAGATTTGAGGTAACAGAGCAGTCGTCGCATCGGACACTTTTGGACGCCATACTCGGAACTCCGTAGTAACATTAACAAGTGGTCACAGTACTGCCAACTGGTGATATGTTGCGTACCGTAAATTGTAATCTTTCTAAGGAATTGAGTTATACTGTGGTTGTATGTCAAATTGTCAATCTTAGATCTAAAAGAAAGGGCTCTCACTACAGTCTACATTTTCGTGTAAATTTATAATTTATTATCTTATAAGGTCGTGCCATCGTGGTAGGTAGGTAGGCGCACAAAAAGAGCCCCGAGCAGCCGTGGTCTGGGATGCCGTTCGCGCAGTAGTTGGATAACTTGCCATCTTTTGCATATCATTGGCCATCATCGTGATTGAAGAAGCAGTGAAGCAGAATAAAGCCGTCGAGAGTTTACCCCGGTAAGCCACCACATCATCTCAGATGATGTGGTGGCTTACCGGGGTAAACATACTCCAAAACCTCACTGTCTGTCGCGTGGCATCAATACATCGGGTCTTCCTTGTACACTACGGAGTATACGCCATCCAATTGACTATTTGGTCGCAAAAATTATAATTGTAACTGAGGTAATGTCACCGTAATGGTCGCCAACTAAAGGCTGGGCGCCCTCCGAAACGCCTCGTTCGTTTGGGCGCCCGCCGCCTGGCTGCTTGCCCTTATGCCTAAGGCTCTCTTACGGGTCCGGACAAGTCACTTGTGACTTGATGCCGCGCATGGATTTAATATGGCTTCGAAGAGACAAATAATCTAAATCCTCGGCTAAAGCTTAACGCAGCGGGATAGATAGAGGTCAACCGTGCGGATGGCATACGCAAAGCCCTTCAAAGTCTAAAGAGCTGATGGGGTAGTATCATACCCGACAGTCGAATACCCCATGATGATTGATCCATCAGCTCTTACATCTGTTATACCCGGTATAAGTTTATAACAGATGTATGATGAATAACCTCAGAACACAAAGACCTCTCTATAATGCCGGACTCGTAATTCTCAAAGTAATATACAGAAAGTTAAGATCCAAGTCTTCATTTGGCAACTCATCTTCCTATATTCGTCGAATCGTCGGTATTTGGACGAGTTTTGTTATTTACACCACCCTATATTACTATTCATGCCACCTTCCCCAGTTCCGACCCATCTCAAGCTATGCTGCCTACACGTGTTACGTGACACGATGCATCTCGTACCATGAGATCGCTGTGAAGTTGACGCTACATACAATGTTGAAAGGGCAGTCAATCTTTTGTAAATTGTGTGTTTCTATTTCTGAGCCTAACCGTTAACGCTCGCAGACGACGTCAGTGGTCACGACGGGCGCCGCTACTAGCTACCTGCCACGATCGCATACCAAGACCGAGCGAGCTACATTCAAGATTCCAGCTCTCTTGTGTACATACCGAGATCGATGGGGCGACAAGCAATGTATGTGTATGCAATGAGGAAACGCCCAACCTCTGGAAATACATTATACGAGGCATTCCGGTCCGAAGTAATGCACAAAAGTAAAATAAAAATGGAAGAAAAGATAACTAAAAAGCAAAAGCTACGCGTTACTTCTGCTAGAGTCTAGGGATACAGACTTGAGGGGTACCTACCTACATTAGGTACCTTAGGAGGTACCTAAGGGATGAGGCGGAAGCGGGGCGATTATCCACGTGGATGTGGTGTACGGGTGTACCGTGGTCCGTGACTCCGTGTCACTGGTGTGATGCCGGACGGAGATATCAGTGCGAGGAGACGAAGGCGAGATGGAAGGGGCCGGGTACCTACGCCGGGGCCGAGAAGGGGGGCGGGCGCTCGGAAAGCGGCAGAAATGCCAGATCTGCAACCTCCCCCCATCATCCATGTCCATATGTTGCCCGTTGGACCCTCAGACTGAGATGACACCTCATTGGGCTGAGAATGGCACCTGGAATCCTGGATACTGCTGCGACAGTCGACTGGTGAACACTTAACAGTGTAACACTGAAACCCCCCTTGTAATTTCTATCCTTAGACGCATTAGTTCCATTCTGTTCAATCTCTCAATCTCTTGTATAGTGTAACACCGATGCGCGAGCCTCGAGGTGACAGGTCCGAGGCACAAGCCAAACAGAGACTGCCATGTCAGGCTCCAGCAGCCAGTGGCCACAGACTAAGACAATGAGGGGGAGCCGAAGTCATAAGTAGAGACATGCGTTAAAGCACAAAGAAACTCCTGCAGCGATGAAACCCCGATGCGAGAGGTTGGGGGAGTGAGGAGCGCCGCCGCCGGGGCGGAGAGTCAGTCTTCAGACTGGAGTAAGGAGTTCCTTGTAGTTAGGTACACATCTAGGCTCTAGCTGCGCCATCGGCGCGAGATACATCATACCATAGGTAATACATAGGTAACTAGTAGCTCAGCTGAGGAAGGATGGCCATCACGAGCGAGAGGAGAAAGAATCGAAACCAGAGATGCAACGGTGAGAAATCCTCCCTTGGGCCTTGTAAGTTGTGCTGCGTGCAGCTCGGTATCTAGTAGTGATATGGAGTAGATAATAGATATGCATAATGCACCTCACCTGTAACCTGTTCAAGATCCTCTTACGGGAGTTGGCCGATGTTGACTCGGATAGGACAAGGAGGAGAGTCCCGCTGCGTTACCTATCCCCCAAGCCGTGAGGAAAAGGGCCAGGGGGAAAGCGACGACAATCCGGAGCAAATCGCGGAGATTTAGACTGCCGCATGAATCGCGGCATGATGTTACAATTTACATGTTTCCCTCTTTTAGGCCGAATATTCCTTGGCCGATGAGTCATGGCCTCCTAGGTACATATGTTTTTTACCTACGTGTAACGTAGCCCATGTCACATAAATCCGTGCTGAGGGACGTGTCTCGGAGAGCCAGAACACTAGGTAGGCATTGGCAACTGCAAGGTTGAAGGAGCTTCGATATCTTGTAGCCGCGGCGAGTATTAAGTAATCCGTGGCAAAGGCAACCCCAGACTTCTTCGCTATCATCTATGTAATTGTACTCCCGGAGTCCCGTACAGCCGGGCAATAATGCAATTGATGAGCATTGAAGAGCTCATGGCTTCATGTCATGTGCATGTGTACATGGTACGTGTGTACTCGCGAGTCGCACAACACAGCACAACGTTAGCGGAGTTCGAATGGGGCTCATTGCTCAAACATGATGTATCGCATGCCGCTAGGTAGCACTGCACACTGCAGTGTCGTTTTTTTTTTGGGTTCAGTTTTCCTTTGTCATCTAAGACAGACTTCAGAGTCGGCTTCCTTCTCATTGACATTGTCTTACCGCCGGTGTTAAAGGGTAGATACATTAGGTCTAAGGTACTCAGACGCATGAGCCTGGACATGTCCGCTTTGAGGATACGCGCCGACAGTAACCTCTCTCCACGATAGTACATAAACGTCGAACGATGCCGCCTAATTTCGAGTCGGTGGCACTCGGTGCTACTGAGCCAGTATGGAGTGGGGTTGCTCTGTTGCCGTCTCAGCGAGCATCGTCGTCGTCGTGGCGCAGAGCGGTCTCGTGAAGTCATGTACATACACGCTCAAGTAGACGGTACATGTAAGGGGTAGAACGTCAACTTTTCGTAGAGGAGTGAGTTCCGGTCATTGCTCTCTTGTAAGTTGTAAGTTTGTGTGTAACCTTAACTTCTCCTTTACATACTGAGCTGTTGGGCGGTGAGTTCGGCTATCTACCTATCCTAATCCCGGCCCGGCCGCCCGGATCGTATCCATGAAACGTTTCTGGTCGACCGTCGGATGTGCCGCGGCCCGCAAGCGGATGAGCCCGAGGCCTGATCTGTCGAGGACTCGAGATGATGGCAGTGGGGCACTTACATACGATTTTCATGTTACGGAGCATCTGCTCTACACGTAAAACACGTTACTTTCTTGTTTTCTCTCATGGAAGTGTACATAATGCTTCGAGAGATTACTTCATACAAGATCTTTCTATCCAAGACTCAAGTCGGCAGCGATACTTGGCCCGTGAGACTTACGGCGAGACTCCTCCATAAAGTAGATTGCTGTCCGGCTCGACCGAAGTTGGGCGCCAGACCCCGGTACAATCGATCGTCGCTTTCACGTGGTAACATCACTCGTGATCATTGCTCAGTGCTCACTGATCACTGATAGGGTCAAAGTGAGACTGTGCAGTCACCAGTGGCCCGTGGGAGTAGGTACATATATACTCCCGGACCTAAATCTCGCGAGCGGCGAGCCCAGGAATGTGCATTTCTACCTAGTATATAATACTTGATCTTATAGTCAGGGGGCCATCATCCATGCTACCTAGGTACCTATCATTTGGAATTGTAAGACTTAAAGACCTTGAACGACTTGCTCCTTGCCGTTTTGCTTTGTGCGACTCACCGGTCGTAAGTGAAGTCTGTGAAGAGTGATTTGAGGAAACATGGTCTGCAGCCTGCAGGGAGATTTGTCTTCTCAAAAAGAATCAACTCGTCGCGCAGATACCTAATCCGTAATGCGCGGTTCACGGAGGTATGAGTCACACCGACTCACACGTTACAGTGTACAACCGAAGTTGTCAATGAACTTTTGAAGTCTCCACTGGATCTGTGGGCTGACGGCAAGTGGATTAAAGTCGTGAATATGCCACCAGGAATATGAGAGTGGTTTCACGACGAAGAAATATATATCGGCAGAAAGCTTGCGGAGACCAACTTGGTCTAGGTCGTACGTCACGCAGTCATGTCCAGCATCCTCCATTGGCAAAGCTCTAATAAGCGCTCAGTAACATCGTTCACCCCACCTAGAATGACTGAAGTTTGAACAGAGCCAAGCTCCAGCCAACATCTTGGTGTCGTGACCCACTGGCCCACGAGCTCCCTTGTAAATGGTAGGTACCTACGGTACTGTTGGCTGCACGAATATGCACGCGCAATTATCATCTCAGCTAACGGCAAGCCGTGATGCCGGATCCGGCGGCCATTGCTGCATGACCAAGAGTGGACTTCTAGGCTGTCTCTGTAGGCTGTCATACAGTTCAGACTTGGAGAAGACTTGCCGTATCGAATTTCGGCAGCCAGGCAATTGTACCTGTAGCGCAAGGGCGCCGTAGTTTCGCCCCCCCCCTTCGAGAATCGTGTTACCTGCTGTCGTGCGTAAACTACAGCTGATTTGAGCCAACAGTTGAACAGATCGCCGCGTAATTTGTCGTGATGTGCAGATTCGTTTGCAAATTACCTACTCGTAGCTTGACGGTAAGTGTTCAAAGTCAGATATTCGTTGGCTGAAAATAAGACTGCATCGGCCTGTCATCCTTGGAGCCAACACGCACTCCGTATGTTCTCGTCCAGCACTGTTCAGTGTTGCAACTTGCCTAAGAGTATCGACAAGATGAAATGTGGCTTGTGTCTCAGACTTACGCACTTGTGCTGGATCCAGCATGTATGGTAAATGCAGAATGGCAGCCATAGCAAACGCGGTTGTGTAGAACATCGTGTAGAAGCAGAAGAAGCATACCTAGTAAACGCAGAGAGCCAAAGGCTTTAATCTATGTATGTACATAGGTAAGCAGGTATCTTAGGTAGTCTGGGTCGTAGAGTCGCGATGAAGAAGCTGGTTGCTCCTTCCTCCCACTAGGTACATTTAGCGCCAAACTTGTCAGCCCCCGCCAATGAGCTCGGCTCAAATATTTCGATTGTCGGGACTCGGGGGTCGCAGAGTCGAGACGCTACTCCTAGGAATGTATTACGAATTTACGATCCCAACACCATGATCTGTACACTGTCAGTACCAAGCTCGTTGTTCAGGAACTCTTTCATCTCACGCGTGACGCAACGATCAATCAGATTGAGCAGACTGGCACGACACACGACGTAGGTACACTGAGCTATGTACCCATGGGCCAGTAAACGCCGCGCTGCGCCTTCCTGTCGTACTCCGTACTATTTATGGTCAGTCGAAAGTACATATGCGGGCATGAGATGCATGCATGTTGCAACTTGTGATACGCCCATGATTACAGAATACAGTAGTACCAGGGTGCAGTTTCCGAGGGCCAGCGCTTCTTGCCAACGGTGAGGGGCAAGACATGATACATATGGTGGACTGACACATGGCTTCTCCAGCGATCAACGAACCCATCGTGACGCCTGGCACGGACTCATGACCTGCAGCTGCAGCAACATTATCACAACATGCGGATTGAGCGAACAGACGAGCCGTCTTTGGCCGGCTGGCTTCATTTGGCCTTCCCTGGCGACGCCGAGGAGTCACGCCACTCAAAGCACGTCAATTCAATCGGGGTTTTACAGAGTACAGAGTATCCCAACTCGAGCGCCCTTGTCGAGCGCCACACGGTCATGTCATGTCTGCATTCTAAGATCTCAGTTGTTCCAAATTCGGTTATTTGAGCTGGGGTCATCTCAACACGGGCTTTTGATTGGCAACGGCGCTTGCTTTCACATTGAGCTTGGCCAAATCCACAAATGAACGAGGCTGGGAATAGAAATTCCCAAGAATGTCAGAGAAACCACTACGAAAAGAGCTACAATGGGACGGCTTTTAAAAGACGGCTCGGCCACCTCCGCCGCCTGCGTCCTCTGATTTCTCTCAACTCGGCCTCATGCCGCACGGGCATACGCCTCAACACAATACCTAGTAACCTACCTATGGCATCTCAGCCCACTGGCCATTTCGAGCAGACGACGACGTCGATCGAGGACAGAACTATGTACCTACAATGCTACATAGAGCCGGATCGGGGCCTCTTAGAGCTAAATCGGGCAAGACAGGCCCCCGGGTCCCTGAATGTCTTGACTCTTGTCATCTCCGTGCATAGGTGTATCACGCGCTTATCCTGCCCCGTCTAATTTGTGTACACAGTTTTGTCACTCGCGTCGTATCATCTCAACGATTTCGACAGACCGCTACTATCAAGCTAATGTAGGTATGTTGTTCATCCATGATCATTGATCCGTCCAAGGGATCTGTCGACACTGACTGCTTCTGATGGACTCGAGCCACTCCGTCTCAATGATACGCATCTTTCTTCCATCACATAGGGATTCAGCTTGATGTGCTTTGGCTTCCCGAAAGGAAATGTCATGTGCGCCATCGAGGTGCTCGTGAGTCGTCTGCTTCATCGTTTCATCGTTTCATACGAGTCGGTGTCGGTGGTCTGTAGACTATTCTGATGCGACAGGTGACGACTCACAGTAGAGGCTGGCACAATTACCTATGGCTTTCACGCCGTGATTGACGTATGTATAACACTAATTGACATGAAATGCGGTAAACAGGGCGGATTGTTTGGCTTTGAAACATTCGACGCTGGAAAACCATATCGAGCAGTGAGCACAGCGGTTAAGCAGGGTGATGTTAGTAACGTTACTATGTAGCGGTGTCTCTGACAAGGCAGCGGCAGCCTGGGCTCTGCACCTACCGCCTACGGAGTACTCACCACGAGTTACCCAGTTCGGCGAATTGCTTTGTCTTGGACCAGGTCGGTAGGCGTTTGAAAGCCACTACCTACGACTTTGGCACAATGTCTCCCGAGTCGCGAATCGCGAATTCGCGATATGGTGACGAGAGGGTGTCACCCTGTTAGAGTCACCTTCAAATTATTCGTAGCCACCCAAACGTTACAGCATTATCACTGTCTGGGTCCCCACTGCCCATAGTAACACTGAGACTGGAGGCTGGTAGTGCTGTATCATGTATGCCAGTTCAGGGAATGCACTCTGTAGCTACTAGCTGCATTGTGCATCGGTGAAGAGAGCGAGACATACTTACCGCGAGTGGGTGATCATGTTGTTGACAGTTTCAGGGCAAGCTGAACCTGCCGAGGTTCCATGGAGCTAAGGGAGCACGACTCTAGATTTCCGACTTACACGTCGGTCAACTGGTGGTTGGTATTGAAGACAGGCAAGGATGAGGATCAGGACTCCTCTCCGGCCTGCGGCCTTGATACATGATACGGGTAACGGAGTACAGAGTACATGCAAGTGCCAAGAACGACGCACGCGCATTGCATATGCATTGCTTGTAGCCCTATCACTTTAGTCGATCTTTTGCTGTTTGAAGTTTCATACGGTCCACGGAGTGCATGAAAACACTGCAGTCTACTTAGTATACTACTGTCTGCCAGGCTGCAGCCTGCCAGCGCTTGGAAGTGTATATAAACGTGCCAGCCACATTGGTCCTGCCCATCTGTCAAAGTTTTCCGAGCATTGGATTGTTTACCACGAGAAATCTTGCTCAGAACTGTGTTCCGTATTCGACCAGGCGACCTGTCACCTGAGTGCATGAAGAACACCGCCGCCCGGCATCCCTACCTATTCAAGTAACTGCCCGTCAATTTTCACAAGGTATGTACAAACACTCCAACTTCAGTTCACGACGCGTGATTTCAACCTATCCTCATCCTCGTGCGTACCATTGAAGTCTTGAGAAGACGACACTTCGATCTTATGGCTGGATGGATCATGGGAACAAGTGTGACGGCGGACGAACGGAGCGGCGCTCGAGGTCTACGGTCTACCTGCTTTTGGATTTCGTTCTTGTCGCATTGAAACTGCTGGCTTAGTGCTTTTCGACTGACACTTGAATGATCTTCCCCAGACACAATGACCACGAATGACGCCTTCCTCTCCAATATAATGAATCCCCCCGGCGAGTTCACGCCTCAGAGACCAAGTGTAACTCTGTGTCACGTGACACAAAGCGGGGTTTTGCCCGATGCGGGGCACAATGCCCAGCCGCATCAACCTCAGTCTGTCCCACAGCGGGGGAACGAAAATTTGGAAGGCGTGTGGACTTCCTCAACAAACTACAATCCTCTGTCTGCTTATCAATTGACTCCAAATCCCTTTGCCCCGGTTCCAACAACGCGCGCCTTCAGAGGTAGACTAGCTGCTGAGGAATACCGGTCGGAAGTGCTTCGCGCCAATCTCCCGGCGCATAAATCCAAGGCCACGAAGGAGGCGCAGGAGGTGCGAAAGAAAAACGCCCAAGCCACGAAACGGTATCGGGAGAACAGACGCGCCGAAGCAAAAGCAGCGGCGATCAAAAAAGAAATAGCAATGAAACAAGAGCTCGATGATGCCAACACAAAATTACAGACCGCTGAAGAAAGATCGCGGCAAGACAAGGCGGAGATCGAAAGGTTGAGACGAGTAGATGCGGAGAACGCAAGGTTGAGACGCGAGAACGAAGAATTGAAGCAGAGGAAATAGCTCGAACGAGTCGGGCGTCGATTCGGGTCCAGCTCCTCCCAGTACCGGTCGCCTTTTTTGGCATTTGCAGGCAGATCATCTTTTCAAAGCGCTAGATGCATCGCGGCCGACTGTCACCCACGAGAGGCAAGGGAAAGCACACATAAAAGTTCCTCAACCTCGATAACGGCGACGGGCGTTTAATGCGCCAGAACAAGTGGAAACTGACGTACGTATCTATTGAAGCCCATTCCTTTTCCACAACCTTGACCCTTCTGACTCTCGAGCATAGATTCATTTCTTCACACCAATATACATACTCGGAATATCTCCTTGCACCGAATGCGTGTCCGCTGTTTTGTTTTCCCCACGGATAATCTTAATCTGGCGACCTGAGTACATAAACAAGCCTGGCCTCCCATTCCACGCCACTGCCGGTGCCTTTTCTCGAATTTTTCGCGCCCTCGAATCCCGCCTTGCTTTTTCTGACCAGGTACGTAACCACACTTCCTTGATTTCGATCTATCCCCATCCTTGTGTGCACCATTGAAATCTTAAGAAGACGACACTTCGGTCTCATGGCTAGATGGAAACAAGCGTGAAATCGGAGCGGCGCTCGAGTTCTACCTGCTTCTGAAGTTCGTGCTCATCGCGTTGAAACTTGATTTAGTACTTGTTGACTGACACTTGAATGATGTCCCTCAGATACAATGGCCATTGGGAACGCCCACTTTTTTTTTTTCATGTTGAATCCCTCGACGAGTTCACGCCTCAGATACCGTGCGGCCGTCAAGTCACTCTCGGTGTCACGCGACACAAGCCCAGACCTTACCCGACGCGGGGCGCAATGCCATCCACAATCTCAATCTCAATCTGTCCAAATGCAGATGAAGTGGAGGAACGGCGTAAGTGTAGAAGGCGTGTGCCCTTCTCAAAATCATTAACTCTCTGCAAATCAATTAGCTCCAAATCTCCTTGCAGAACTTCCGACAACGACCAACTTCAGAGGTAGAGCACCACTCGAGGCAGCAGCTGAGGAAGACCAGTCCGAAGTACTCGGCATCAATCACAAGGAGCGTAAAGCAAAGGCCAAAGACTTGGAGGTATTTGATTCGTCGAGAGGAAATGATTTTGAGAAGACCAGACGCATTCTACCCTTGCGTCGTTCCCACTCCATCTGCATTTGGATATATTGATTGTATTGCGGAGGGGTTGTGGTATTTTTTGTTTCTAGTAGGCGAACTATTTTTGCCAAAGTGCTCCACATCTCTCAGGCTCCTTCGTACCTCGCCGAATTACTCCGTACAGTAGGAATTGAATTCAAATTGCAAACAGTGTACATTCGCATTGGGCTCTAAGGCTCGACGCAACTCAATTCGCTCAAATGATAGAACACCGGTGTTTTCGATCATTGCTTTGAACCATGATAGATTCGCGACCTGGCAAATACCCTAGGCGTCTACTCGATTATTTGCGTAGCCGGGATGCATTAAGTATCATTACTCGCTTTTACCTTCCTCACTGGGCGTGGTCGGATCCTGCGATGCCGAGCCATTGATTCTCGTAGCCTTCACAGATGAGGATGGCCGTGATGCCCCCCCTCCACTTTGTCTCGCCCGCGATCTCGTGTGATGTTACTGTTTCTCGAGACACGCAATGTCTCTGCCGTTTCAATTATCTGTGAGTTGGTGGCGTTGGCTTGGCTTCGAACATCGGCTACGGCGGCGCGTCGGCTGCTTCTGTGACTCGCAAAACTCGAAGTCTGCTACCTCTGCGCCGGAGCAACGGGCTGTAGCGAGTTTGGCAGCGAGGAACTCCGCAACAGAGGGAATACCATTGTGTCGCCATGGCTCATGGGACAAGACGGTTGAGGCACATCGAGATCGCTTTCAAGGGTCGGCCACGACGCTAAAGCCTGTTTGACTGACAGTACCTAAGTCGAGGACAGGTTTGAAACTGCGGCGCTTCTGTTGAATGAGTTGCAAGACCGGTCAGCACGGACGTGTTTAGGGTCTTGAGTCCGGACGTATGCCAGTTCAGGGAATGCACTCTGTAGCTACTAGCTGCATTGTTCATTGGTGAAGAGAGGGAGACATACTTACCGCGAGTGGGTTATCATGTTGTTGACAGTTTCAGGGCAAGCTGAGCCTGCCGAGGTTCCATGGAGTACGACTCTAGATTTCCGACTTACGTCGGCCAACTGGTGGTTGGTATTGAAGACAGGCAAGGATCAGGACTCCTCTCCGGAGTCCGGCCTGCGGCCTTGATACATGATACGGAGTACAGAGTACATGCAAGAACGACGCACGCGCATTGCATATGCATTGCTTGTCGCCCCATCATTTTAGTCGATCTTTTGCTGTTTGAAGTTTCATACGGTCCACGGAGTGCATGACAGCACTGCAGTCTACGTAGTACGGTCTGCCAGGCTGCAGCCTGCCAGCGCTTGGAAGTGTATATAAACGTGCCAGCCACATTGGTCCTGCCCATCTGTCAAAGTTTTCCGAGCATTAGATCGTTTACCACCAGAAATCTTGCTCAGAACTGTGTTCCGTATTCGACCAGGCGACCTGAGTACATGAAGAACCCCGCCGCCCGGCATCCCTATTCAAGTAACTCACTAACTGCCCGTCAACTTTCACATCAAGATGATCAAGGTACGTACAAACAGTGAACACTCCAACTTCAGTTCACGACTCTTGATTTCAACCTATCCCCATCCTTGTGCGTACCATTGAAGCCTTGAGAAGACGACGCTTCGATCTTATGGCTGGATAGGAAAAACGTGACGCTTGAAAGTTGAGAACGGTCCAACGGATGGAGCGGCGCTCGAGGTCTACGCTCTACCTGCTTCTGGATTTCTTGCTTATCGCATTGAAACTGCTGGCTTAGTGCTTTTCGACTGACACTTGAATGATACTTCCCAGACACAATGACCACGAATAACGCCTTCCTCTCCAATATAATGAATTCCCCCGGCGAGTTCACGCCTCAGAAACCAAGTGTTACTCTGTGTCACAAGACACGAAGCGGGGTTTTGCCCGATGCGGGGCACAATGCCCGGCCGCATCAACCTCAATGTCAGTCTGTCCCACAGCGGAGGAACGAAAATTTAGAAGGCGTGTGGACTTCTTCAAACTACAAAGAGGTAGACGAGCCATTTTCTTTGCTTCAATTCTTCGTTCTCGCGTCTCAACCTTGCGTTCTCCGCATCTACAAGTCTCTTCTCCGCATCTACCTACTCGTCTCAACCTTGCGTTCTCCGCCTCGGCTTGACGGATTCTTTCGTCTTTTTGACGTGATGTTTCTCTCTCCTGCTCGAGCTCTTGCTTCATTTCTTTTTCTTTTTTAATCGCCGCTGCTCTTGCTTCGACGCGTCTGTTCTTCCGGTACCGTTTCGTCGCTTCGGCGTTTTTATTTCGCACCTCCTGCGCCTCCTTGGTGGCCTTGGATTTATGCGCTGGGAGATTGACACCAAGCACTTCCGACAGGTGTTCCTCAGCAGCTAGTCTACCTCTGAAGGCGCGCGTTGTCGGAACCTGGGCAAAGGCATTTGAAGCTAATTGATAAGCAGACAGAGGATTGTATGTAGTTTGAAGAAGTCCACACGCCTTCTAAATTTTCGTTCCTCCGCTGTGGGGACAGACTGACATTGATGATTGAGCTTGATGCGGCCGGGCATCGTGCCCCGCGTCGGGCAAAACCCCGCTTCGTATCACGTGACACAGAGTCACACTTGGTTTCTGAGGCGTGAACTCGCCGGGGGGATTCATTATATTGGAGAGGAAGGCGTTATTCGTGGTCATTGTGTCTGGGAAGTATCATTCAAGTGTCAGTCGAAAAGCACTAAGCCAGCAGTTTCAATGCGATAAGAAAGAAATCCAGAAGCAGGTAGAGCGTAGACCTCGCGTCACGCTTGTTCCCATCCAGCCATAACTTGTGCTCTCAATGGTTGGTGTGACCAATGGTATGGTTTAGTATAGCGGTATGTACTGCATCTCAAATCACCAGACCCTGAGGCGTCATGAATGGACATGAGCTTGTTTGCGTCGCCGTTTGCAAGATCGTTATCATAAGGTAGTCTACTTTGGCATGGACACGGCGTTTGCACCTGCGGGTCGCTGGCAAGAGTCTGTTGCACGACGAGAGATGCTTTTGTCTGTTGATCAATCACCTCTTCCTCTGTTTTTTCTGCATTCCGTATTCCTGATCCAGGGACCAGATATTCAGTGCTGTGACAATTCACAAAGCTTGAAATTTGAGATTATGAAAGGCCGGCGGCGCACACAGAAGCATCGTGAAAACCTTGCCAGAAAGGTCGCAAAGTAAGTGAGAAATGATAAATCCGCCAGATGCACTCCCGCCATAAGAACCTGCCCATCACATACACTGCTGACAAATTTCTACCAAGGGACCGCGATGATAGAGCATTCTGTGACCTCGAGATCGTGTGTGGCGAAAGGCGCTTTCCAGCTCACCGGAACGTGGTATGCCTGTATTCTTCAGTGATACGCGCGGCATGTCTTGGCCCATGGAAGGTAAACCGCTTATTATTTAAGCCCACGCCCGTCATTAATTCCAGCGCTGACGTTCATTGTTCAACTGTAGGAAGCTGCTCTTGGCGTGTTCGAAATCAAGGAAACTTCTCACGTGCTGGTCAGACGAATGCTCGATTACATCTACACGGGCGACTACGACCGCTTCGATGCGAGTACTCTTGCGCAGAAAGACCACTTTTCGCCTCAAGAAGTTGCCAAATTTGACACAGCAGACCACATTACACTGCATTCCAAGATGATGGAGCTCGGTGATATGTATATGATCGAGGGTCTCAGCAAGCTGACCAGCGAAAAGCTCGCCGGATATCTCGAACATCGGACGACAAGAGATATTCTTGTTACCATCATCCCGAAACTCTATGCCTTGGAGTTGGAATCTCATTCGTTCCACAAGATCAGGGAAATCGTCACTGACTGCGTGAGAAGAAAACTGACGCGAGAACCCTGGGGAGACGACATCAAAGAGTTGCTGAGGAACACGATGATACATCTGCCTGAATTTGTTTGTGGGCTTCTCATATCCATGATAGAAGCCCTGGTGCTCTTCGTTCAGCGAGTTTGAGTCTTGACATCCATCGATGATCGTAAATCGGGACTAGATTCGACTACGCGGACCAGAATCAGATCAAGCACAGTAATGGAGCACCGCCATTGAAACTGGATATGGGTCATTTTGAGTAATGACAATTGACACAAACTTTCAAGCCCTCCAAGTCTGAGGCTCTGAGCTCCGCGCAATTTAGCATTAATTTGCACAATCGGGTCAAGCTGGTCTTTCTACGTGCCACGTGCTTCATGCCTGCCATTGAAGATGATCAAACGACGGCAGAAGGTGGCACATAGGCTGCCAGAGCGTCAAATGAAATGAGTGACCTCCATCTATCCAGATAAACTCGAGAAACACTGGCTTGCGGTGATTTCTCGACAAAGCAACACTGCCGATTGCGACTCTGCCGATGCCATGTTCTACTAGCTGAGATCTGCCAATCTGGCACTCGGCTTCAAAGAAATTGCTTGAGTGTCCACGTTGTGACACCTCAAAGGCGCCAAATTTTGAGACTTGAGGCGTGCGTCGTGGGTCCATTGGCTGGCGTTTGAAAGCGTTTGCTGCATGTGAGCGTTTGCACCTGCAGGCTGCCGCGGCGACGCTTGGAATGCCATATACGGATGCATTGGGTAAGGTAGTTCTCGAAATCCTAAGTTTCTTTATGATCCTTCAATATTTCACCAACGAAAGACGTCGTCGAAAGTTGAGTACGACATAACCTGCTCAATCGACGATCCCTTCCTTTCGATTGTAGGAAATCCTCCCTCTCTGCGTGCCAGTATACATAATACCCGCAGTTGCTCCTTCCGTTTGACCTATGGTACGCTACAGATTAATTAAGCGAGGCAACCTCACCTGCTGCCCAGTGCCATTGGCTGCCATTGGCTGCTCTTTCCTTCCCGACTATCGGACCGAACTTTTATGCATATAGATTTCCTCGATTGTTCCTTCGTTTTAGCACTTGGATTCAAGGTCGTGCTGTGATTCTCTGAGGATTTCTGTTCTCTTGATCTACTCCGTGGATATTCTTTCTTGTCCTGTTGTAAGCAAGTATCGTCCTCTCCCCAACTTCTCCGAACCAAGCAGTCCTCCCAAAACGAACCATTTGAGACTACAAAAAGGCCACATGGATGCTTTTTCTAGTATTCATTAATAATTCGTTGTTATTGGTTGATCGTGACTTGCCATTGTAAGCGCTGCAACCTAGAAAAAGATCCAGTGCTGTGACAGAGCTTGTAACAAGGTACAGACTGAGCATCTCCAAGCCGGCACATACAGATGTATTTTCAGAAGGTTCTACAGGCGATTGAAAAGTGAGTTAGCAATTTGCCAGGCGAGTCGCAGCGGCGGGATTGAGGACTTACACTGACCAGTGACACCGTCACGCGTATGACTAGAGACCGCAAAGATGGTGAATTCTGCGACCTCGAGATCGTTTGCGGCGGAACCCGCTTCCGAGCCCACCGGATCGTTGTCTGTTCACGTTCTGCAGTAATTCGAGCAGCTTGTCTTGGTCCGTGGAAGGTAAAGTGGCAAAATCCCATGCCCATTTGGAGCTCCTGTCGCTCATGCAATCTATAGGAGGGCGCTTGTGGCGTTTTCGAAATCAAGGAGAGCTCTGATGCGCTGGTTCAACGACTACTGGACTATGTCTATACCGGCAAGTACGACGACTTTCCTTCGAAAATTGCCGTGGAGCAAGATCAAGAATCATCGTCGGACTCGTCGGAATTATCGCATTTATCAGATGCCTCAGACGCCTCAGATTCAGATGATTCATCGGATTCATCGGAGTCATCGGAGTCATCGCAAAAAGTCGTCGACTGTCCCGTGATGGGACACGCCAAAATGATGGAGCTAGGGGATATGTACCTAGTTGATGGGCTCAGTCTCCTCGCAAGCGAACGGTTTGCAAAAGTTCTCACATCTGAAACGACCGAGAATATTCTCGACAACATTATTCCCGAGGTCTATGCCTTGGATTTCAACTCGTCCAAAGTGATTCGGAAAACGGTCATTGATTACATGAGAAAGAGACTGGCGCGAGAACCCTTGGCGGCCGATGTCAAAAAGTCGTTGGAGCAGGCGATGACAGATGTGCCTGTCTTCATTCACCAACTCCTCGAGTCCTTTATCGATTCGCCTGTTCTAGGCCACTGCCGAACATGCGGAGTAGAAAAGACAGTTCCGATCAAGCCATTGCAGCGCAAATGCCTACTTTGTAATAGGGGCGGCGCGTTGGAGTTGAGTACCTGCGACTAGGCCAAGTCTTGGTCATCGTGCTGCAAAAACGATAATTATGAGTGACGTTGTTTAGATTGAGTTAGGATCGAGCACTAAGAAACGTTGCGCTTAGGGATCAAGCACCGTATTGTTGTTTGGCCTCGCTCCTACGATGGTCCAGGTCCGCCGCCCGCGCTTGCAATCGATGCAACGTGTGAGCTACGTGCGATATCGGTGATTACCTGCACACTGGGGGTAAAATTGATCACTCGCGAGCCATGCCTGCTATCAAAAGACGGAAAATTGGCCACTCGCGTTACAATCTGCCAAAGCATCGAGTGAAAATGTGTGACGTCCATGACTCCAGTCTCCATCCATCCAGATAAACGCTAGAAACACTGACCTGCCCTAACTTTCTTCGCAAAGCGACGCTGCCAAACGCTGTCGATGTCATTATTCTGTAGAAGTGTCGTCTGGCGTATGGTTCCCAAGAGAATGATTGATAGTTCACGTTGTGACGTCTCGAAGTCGCCAAATCTTGAGACAGTCGTGGATCTATTCGCTGGCGTGCGTCTGCAAGCGTCATGTCAAGACTCAGACTGTTTGGCCATAGCGTCTTCTGCACACGAGCATTTTCACCGGGACGATGGGTGGGCTGTATCCGTTGGTTGCTGTGAATGTGCGGGCGCCAAGCGTGGATAAACGGATGGGCTCGTCATGAAGAAATATAGCCGTCTGAGGAGTACAGCTATTTTCAGTCATGAAGTTCTGGTTCCAGCGGGTCGAGAATAGCCGGTAAGACTGCTCAAATGACCATTGACCATAGAAGGTCTAGAGGAACTCATGGAGGAGTTTCCGGTGGCCCTGGATGTTGTGAAGCCGCTTTGTCGCAAGATCAGGAGCATTCTGTTTTATCTAGATCAGGATGGCCGGATGACATTTGGAACTCCCTCAGGAGATCCAGATCTGCTTTACGGTCATATAAGAGCCGCCTTCAAGGCCTTAGGCTTCAACGAGGCCATCAGCACGCTCTGGATACTGTTATGCCGATAAGAGAATCGGAAGACATCCGGCGATGTATGACATTTTCGTAGGGTAGTCATGTTGCATCTGATCACGACTCACGACTACTTACAAGTTACGAAGTTGCGATCGCTGCAGCACGAGTCTCGACCTCCGGGCTACGCTGGCTCAGCGCATGCGGAGCACAACGGAGTAGAACACACACGACATATGGTCATTGGTGCCTGTTACACTGCCTATCTGTGAGTCCGAAGTCGGAGAGGACTATCGACACGATAGTGAATGTTGGCGACTGTGATAGGGTCAATTCAGAACGCAACAATCGACTGCGGCTATCCATGGGCATGAAATTTGAGATGTATTCTCTTTCCAGACTTGAAACTTCCAGGTCTGAGTCACCGGGGACTCGGGAGACCGCAATAGGTACTCACAGAGACCTCATACGGACAGAGCTGTCTGATATCTGGAGATATTCTCCCTTTCAATCCTTCGCTCCTCACTTCTGACTCCCGCGGCGTTACCCTTACAATGTCGCTATTGCGGATCTGCGTCGCGACTCGCTGCGATCCGACTCTCACTTACATCTCACTCGACATGATCTCGATTCGGCTATTGACCCGGACTGTCACTTCTGTCTCACTTGGCGTGTCTCTATGGCCCTTAGGTGCAAGGGTGCTTACACGTGTGACATCATCTCAGTAAATTTGCACCTGCCGATGCGGGGGCTTGCAGTTGCAAAGATGTATCATATCATATACGTATGTGAGTCTTCCGCTTTTTCGGCATTTCACAACCCCTCTTGCTTTTTGCCTAGTAGTTACTCCTTATTGTCAGTGCTGCATGCTAAGAAGAGATCCAGTGCAGTAACAGAACGACTAGGCCTGGAAACTTGAAAGAGCATTCCAAGCGGACATATACAAATGCATTCGGAAAAGGTTCTCGGGGCGATTGAAAAGTAAGAAAGCAATGCGCTACTTGAGCCCAGCCGCAGGAAAAATACTAACCCGTCTGTCAAGAGATCGCCATGATGGGAAATTCTGTGACCTCGACATCGTATGCGGCGAAACCCGCTTCCATGTTCACCGGGTCGTTGTCTGTTCACATTCTTCAGTGATACAGGCCGCATGTCTTGGCCCATGGAAGGTAAAGTCATTGAAGAAACGCCAATGTGGCACCCCGGTCCCCCGAGTTTCCGTTGCTCACACATCTATAGGAGGGCGCTTCTGGCGAGTTCGAAATCAAGGAGAGCTCTGATGCGCTGGTTAGACGAATGCTGGATTACATCTACACGGGTAACTACGATGATTTGCCTTCGAACACCCCCACGCAGGATGGCAAAAGATCATCAACAAAAGTCGCCGAACTTGGGCCAGCTCCCCAGGTGTTACTGCATGCGAAAATGATGGAGCTAGGGGATATGTACCTAGTTGACGGGCTCGGCCTATTTGCCAATGAAAGGTTTGGGGTCTTTCTCAAATCTGAGACGACAAGGAACATTCTTGTCGACATCGTTCCGGAAGTTTATGCCATGGAACTCAAGTCGTGCAGACTTATTCGGAAAATACTTATTGATTGCATGAGAAAGAGACTGGCGCGACGACCTTTTCCAGCGGAGGCCGAAGAGCCATTTGAGGATGCTACGAGAGATGTGCCTGAATTCATTCGCGATCTTGTCAAGTCCTACAAGGACATGCCGGTGCTCGGCCACTGTGACAGCTGTGGAAACACCAAGACGGTCCCGGTCTCGCCGCTGCAGCTCAAATGCCTATTATGTAATAGGGGTGGCGCGTCGAACTTGCGTGTTTGGGACTAAGCCAAAACGATAGCTGTGAGCGACAGTGATGTTTAGAAAAGAGCAAACAGAATTGCGCGCTGGGAAACACTGTGCGCAACGTTAGAAAGCCAGCCATTTTGTTGCATGGCCTCGCTCCTACGATGACCCGCGCTTAAGAACTTTCAGCCTTTTGACCTCCGTGTGATGCAAGCTGCAGCCAAAGTGATTCCTTGAACACTGGGGGCAAATCTGTGACCATGTGCGATTCGTGCTCTGCCATTGAAGGAAAGCAAAAGTGGCATATAAGCTGCTAGAGCATCGAATGAAACCGGCGACGGTCGACCTCCGGCCGTACATACTATAGATAAGCTTAGAAGCACTCTACCTGCCGTGGTTTCTCCAAAAGGCGTCGCTGCCCATGTCATAATATTGACGAACTAAAATCTGGCGGATGAGTCCAAACTTGAAACAGCATGCTTGAGGGTTCATATTGTGATGCCCCAAACCCGCCAAATCCGAACCCGAGTTTTCCCACCCTCCGCATCTCGATGTCTCAGTGTAAGCACTCTACGCTCTCGCCTCGCCTCTTCGCCAACTCTGCGAGTTGCCTAGCTCAACTGCCACAGTGATGCTAATGGGGGAGAATAGGAGTATTGAAACTGACGGCGTGTATGCTGGGGGAACATGTAGTGCGGTACATCCAGTGTAAGCGGATAGGGTGCTGACTGTCAGTACAGCACTGCATCACACACACGCACATAGGAGTGCGCGGCGTTTCTCCAGGGAGGGAGGTACCGACTCGGGTGCTGTTACTTTGTTGATCGCAAGGCAATCCGAGAAAGTGCAAGATCAAGAGAGTCGACCATCCAAGAAGACAAAGGCTACGACGCCTGCCATGTATTGAGAACTTCCGGCCAATCCTTGTCCCAAACCATCAACAAAGATGCAGATTGTTGTTCCATCATTCAAGACGCTATAACCTCTGCAGCAATCTTGAATGAAGAAGCAACGAAGCGATCGCGAGAACCCCGAAACCAAGAAGCGCACGTGATCGGAAATAAGATCCCATCCCGCCCCGTGGCAAGGGGAGAATCTGCTCCTCGTAGACCAGAATGATCAATCGGACCAATCATATATGGATCAACCGTCCGATGATCGACCGCTCAAAGAATCACCAGCACTTTGAAATATGACGAGGTCGACTAGAAAGCCAAGTGACTATGGCATTGAGGGAAGAAGTCCCAAGAGATGACGAGCATTCGTTGCAAAGATTTTAGATGCCGACGACGAGCTCGATTTTTATGCACTGCAAGGGATACTTGGAGAAGACTACAATGGTACCTTCTCACCAAAAACTCGAGTGGACATTCTCCGACTTTTTAGCTACTGTAGCAGCTGAGGACTAAGGACTTCGATTATCACATCTACTTGGACTCGCCGAAAAGGCTCAATGGCGGTAATCAGGGCAACTTCCTCGCCTATTGGCGCCGTCACGGGTCGATTGCCAAACTACATAATCTCGTCAAGTCAGTGCAGTCCTCACCACAGCGCATGATCTTTTTTTTCAAAACACAGTTCGTGAGGCGCAGGAAACCCGACGGTGGTATTCGACTCGCCTCAGTGATACCATGGGAGCTACAGCTCATATGCAACAAGGATACGCGATATAACTCGACGTATATGAAGATAGAGAGGTCGCCTCACGAACGGTGTTTTGAAGAAAAAGCGTGCCATGTGGTGAGGACCGCACCCACTTGACAAGATTGTTTAGATTGGCAATCGGCCCGTAACGGCGCCAGTTCGCGTCGCTTGGCGAGGAAGTTGCTCTGATTACCGCGATTGAGCCTTTTGGACGCCTGTTCATATGCTTCAGAATTTTCGCCGTACAAGAACGCGCTGCCAGCCAGATCAAGAACGTGGCCGTAACAGTAGGCGACGGTGAACTGCGTCTCTGACTTCATATCCTGGGTTGAGTCCGATATAGTGTCTTTATACACACGTCGTTGTTACTAACGTTGTCGGATATTTGGCAGCCAATGATGTCTTCCATATTCCAGTCGACAATAATCTCGCAAAGGCGCGATCGGCAGAATGCTCCGATGAAACAATATAGCTA
Organism: Claviceps arundinis; assembly: GCA_018360175.1. Taxonomy (NCBI): domain Eukaryota; kingdom Fungi; phylum Ascomycota; class Sordariomycetes; order Hypocreales; family Clavicipitaceae; genus Claviceps; species Claviceps arundinis. Next base: position 50,530 of record SRPS01000191.1, read on the forward strand.
TTTCTCGATGGCTGAACCTCACCCAATCAGCACGCTCTTCTTGGGGTCTCGGCCCGTTTCCTCAATTCCAAGGACACTCCATAGCCGCGACTAATCGCGTTACGGGAGCGAACAGACACTGATTCGGACAAAAACCTCGCGGAAGCTGTTTGCGAGATTATTGTCGGCTGGAATATGGAAGACATCATAGGTGCCTGATATCCGACAACGCGAGTAACAACGACGTGTGTACAAAGACGATGTACCGGAAGAGCATGCTGATTGAGTGAGGTTCAGCCATCGAGAGATAGATGTATTTTTGTCAGAGCATTCTGCAGATCGCGCTTTTGCATTGTTGTCGACTGGAATATGGAAGACATCATAGGGTGCCTAATATCCGACAATGCGAGCAACAACGACGTATGCACAAGGACCCTATATCGGACGCTCAACCCAGGATACTGTGAGGAACGCATAACCACCCATCCCGCCCAAAAGGCCAAGTGACCAGTTGCATGGTAGCAGCTTGATCATGGTTATATAGTCCATTGTCACTCCTGCACAGGCGGCGCTGTACAGACTCTTGACGGTCAAAGTCCCGTCCCAAGCCTCTCTGGATTATGATGATTTTCTCCCTGTCAGGCAGGTCAAGGTACTCTGACTTTGCCAACAGGTCTTCAAATCGCACACGGTAATTGCGAGAATGGCTCCTTGGCCTTCTGGTTGATGAGTCTAACTCGGTTCGGACGCGATCGGCCGCCTTCGCGTCGATGTAGATCCCGCCGCGGGGTTATATTTCACCGCGAGACCATTGCTGTACTCCACCGCCACCCTCCGCCGGACTTTCATGGGCAGCATCTCGTTGATGAAGAGCCATTATTGTTCATGATTGCTGATGAAGGCACTTTCCGACCTCAGCTTCGAGGTAATTGCCGTGTGCCAAGACTTGAACATTGTCTTATCACCGTCGAAAATGTGATTGAAGGGCAACGCCTTCCGGGCGGTGAGCATTGATGCAGGTGCGAGTGTCTTCTCGTGCCGGCGCAAAGCTGGCCAACTGTTGCTGCAGAGCACCCATCTGATTGGCTTGTTTCTCTGCGGCGGCCGCCGTATCCCGTTTCAATTCCTGCAACTCATCGTGATTCGCGATATGTTTGCATTTGGTTCAGGATTTGTTGAGGGCGTTTGAGTCATCGTCGATTTCCGTTTGATTGCTCATGGGGACGTCCATTCAATTCGATAGTTGTGATCTTTATAATAAACTGTTACGGACTGGCCTCAAGGCGTCGGCGGACGAGCGTTAAATTAAATGATGCATACGTACTCCGTAGTATTGATATAGATACAGAAGAAAGGAAGAAATCCTCTCCACAAGCCCGTCCTGCTTTAGGTACAAATCTTGTGCGTGGTCACGTGCCATCACAGGGGCGCGTCACGCCCCAGCCCCACTCTCCGCACCATCACGAGTTAGGTACCTACAACATGACGAGGTTCCTGACGACTTCCGCCGAATTTTGTCCATAGAAACTGTGGCGCGCATCTATCTGGGAGTCTGGGAGCTCTACAATTCTAATGAAAGGCTCTTGAAGTTCGGTGTTTGAATGCGTCATGGTATACCCATAGCCGTTCTGTGCTACTTACCTAAGGTACAAGTTACAACAAACAAGCGATGTCTCAGATGTGAGGCTGCTACAACCGGCCTTTGGAAAGAAATGTTACCTTCGCTTTCGCTCTTCGGAGAGACACCCTGCTCATCATCTTTTTCGAGGAGAAAAGCAACATCAATAAGCATCATTGAAATTCATACCGTCCAACGCCCCGATCGCTTCCCGCTCGAGTTTCCGGCCAACTATGCGATTTGGAGCCATCCGATGACTCATGGCGCTCTGTCGTCGCAAGATATCCTATTCGATTCTGCTTGAGAGCTCTGCACCGTGCCACGATGCGTAATCAGAATAGTACTCACCGCGTCACGAGGACATCTTGGGCCTGGGTGGCGTGTTAACTTGCAAGAGCATCCTCTGCGTCATCTCAGAATGTGTGAGGCATCAAAAAAATCACAGGGCTGCTGGAAAAGGGTGCCGCGGATGACGAGGCTATGCGGCAGTATTTCCATCCGTTTGTCGTTGTTATGCCACAACATAGATGGCTACAAACGACAGCCTGGTTTGCGAGAGCGTAGTTACAGCCGGCGTCGTCCAGTCAGACAGGATATAGAAGCCGTTCGCCACTCATTTTGCATCCCAAGGCATTCGAATGACAAGGTGGCACGAATTCGTACATTCATAGACTGCAATGGGCGATAAAAACGCTTCATTTCGGTCTTTCATCACTCCCATGTTTTGTCGTTGCTCGAAATCTACTCGTCATTGCCACTGCTGCATCTTACGAATAAGTTCAGTGCCGAACACAGATTAAAACCATGGACCGAAAAGCTGCAAAATGGCAAGTACAGAAGCATTCCGAAAACCTTCTCAAGGCGATTGCAAAGTGAGTCAGCATCCACTACCTAGCTGAGCCCCAGCGGCGCTGTGGCAGGACATACTGACATGGTGACACCCGTCTGTCAAGGGACCGCCGTGATAAAGCATTCTGCGACCTTGAGATTGTCTGCGGCGAGACTCGCTTCCAAGTTCACCGGGTCGTTGTCTGTTCATATTCCTCAGTAATTCGGGCAGCGTGTCTTAGCCCGTGGAAGGTAAAATGACAAAACCCACGGCCCACGGCTACTTTGCCACTCCTGTCGCTCACGCATCTATAGGAAAGCGCTTGTGGCATCTACGAAATCAAAGACTGTTCTGATGCGCTGGTCAGACGAATGCTAGACTACATCTACACGAGCGATTACGATGAGTTATCTTCGAAAGACCCTACGAAAGAAGGCCAGGAACCATCTCAAAACATTGCCAAAGTTGGGCCAGCTCCCCAGGTGATGCTGCATGTGAAGATGATGGAGCTAGGGGATATGTATCTAGTTGAAGGGCTCGTTCAACTTGCAAGTAAAAGATTCATGAAAGTTCTCACATCTGAGACGACGACGAATATTCTTGTCGACATCATTCCGGAAGTCTATGCCTTGGAATCCAACTCGGCCAATGGTATTCGGAACAACGTCGTTGGTTGCATGAGGGAGAGACTGGCAAAATTGCCCTTGACGGCTGACGTTGATGGGCCGTTGGGGGATGTCATGAAAGATGTGCCTGAATTCACTCGCGACCTTCTCAAGTCCTATGTGGACGCGCCGATTCTCGGTCACTGCGTAAGCTGTGGAGTTGACAAGACAGTGCCGCTCGCGCCATCACAGTCCAAATGCCTACTTTGTCACAAAGGTGGCGCGGTGGCCCGGTGGGGCTATTAGGCGGCAAGCGATGATGATGTTCAGGCTGGATTGGAAATTTATGTACCATTTTCGCCAAAAGGTCGGATACACCAAGTTTTAAGAATCGCAATTCTCGACAAAGTGATGTGCTCACACTTGGCAGAGGTTTCTCCAAGCCATTGCTGTTTCAGCCAGCGCCATCAAAAAGTTCAGGAGCATCGATTGGTCTTTTTGGCAAATGAGCGTTGAGAGGCTTTGCGATGCATGGCACCAGTGATCACTTCCGTCGAATTATACCTAGAAAAATGAGGTGGTATGAATAGTAATACTCGGACGAATTGTGTTCACTGTTCGCAATCAAAGCACTCCGAATAGCTTCAGGTTTTCAATGGTCGGGGGCGACCATTCACTGGTGGTGGACGAGGGACGTGAAGCCGAGAAGGAGGACCCAACCTTGTTCGTTGTTTTGGCCTGTGATTTTTCATACGAGTCTTCTTTTCTGATTAATCATCTGCCTACCCCCTCATTTGCTAGGATGGATCTACATACCTCCAACCTATGTAGGAAGTTTCCTCAGCAAGGTTACTCCGTACATAGGTAGAAAACTCCTCATGAACGATACAACAAGGGCGAACGATTATTGGCTGACGAGGTACCCGTGAGAAGATGAACGCTATGTACTCCGTATCCGAGGTCGGCCCCGTTTTCTACCAACTCGAAACCTTCATTATTGTCGCCGTCCTGATTCAATTATCATTCTTTCTCGTCCTCGACTCAAGATGATATCGTTCGGCACTTTCCCGAGATCAAATCTAGATTTTCAGATTAATGTTTTTGCATGCGATCAATTTTTTAATTCAAAGGCTGTGAAGACCTGGAGACTTTGGAGCAGTTATGTAGATCCTGCAAAGATTATTTGTAGAATAGGTAGATCTAGGTATCTGTCGGTCCACGCTACCATTCCGCTTCCCACATAATCCTTGTATGTATTCATTTGGAGGCTGGAGCAGTTGATCCTACAAGAGTATTTGTGGGGTAGATCTTTCTGGCACTGCCGGTCCATGATCACTATTCAGCTTCAGTTATTTTTGTCCAGCCTCGTTGGGTCATCCACGGCCTTTCTCCTGAGTCCGAGCCTCACTGCCATCGCCGCCTGACATCAACGATTCAGGGATCAGGACTCTCGTTCTTGGGCCGCGTCGACTCGTCAAGAATCTTTCACAATAGCTATTCGACGAGAATACCTTTGAACGTCTCTCCGTCATTCTCAATCTTCTTTCATATTCACGAATCACTCGCCATGGAGCATGATAGCTCGCCCCCGCCCGAGTCCGACCAGCTGCGTCGCACTCAACAAGTCGACAATGCCAGTCGCGCAATCCTGACGAAGAAGCCTGTCCCGGAAATCGACTTCACCATTCATACCATGGAGGACGGGACACAAGTGAGTACTTTGGAGAGAGTATGCAAAGGTTAGTTCACGTTAATTGGGACGGCGTTTTCTTGGGAATGGCTAGTCAAGACTCAAGCCGACATGGACATGGAGCATCCAAGTTTTGGCGTGGCAAAGAGGGTTGAGGACTCGAGACTGACGATTGGGTCGCAGATGTCCAATCACCCGCCATGACCAAACCGACAGATGAACAGTTCTTTGATGACGAATCTCAAACCAAACCCAACATCGCATTTCTGAAGCAACAATTCTACCGCGAAGGATGCCTGACCGAGGAGCAAGCGCTATGGATTTTGCAAAAAGGCACCGAGATCTTGCGAGCAGAGCCAAACTTGCTCGAGATGGAGGCCCCGATCACTGTTTGTGGCGACATACACGGCCAGTACTACGATCTGATGAAGCTTTTCGAAGTCGGCGGCGACCCTGCAGAGACGCAATATCTTTTCCTGGGAGACTACGTCGATAGAGGTTACTTCAGCATTGAGTGTGTCCTTTACCTGTGGTGCCTCAAGATTCACTATCCCGATTCGTTGTGGCTGCTCCGAGGTAACCACGAGTGCCGTCACTTGACGAATTACTTCACCTTCAAGCTTGAGTGCAAACACAAGTACTCTGAGACTGTGTACAATGCATGCATGGAATCGTTCTGTAGCCTTCCATTGGCGGCGGTCGTGAACAAGCAATTCCTGTGCGTTCACGGCGGTCTTAGTCCCGAGATGCATACACTGGATGACCTAAGGACTGTACGTGTTTCGAATATTCTGCGTTTGGGCATTGTTCACCCTCCTCTCCATTATATGCCCTTCATAAAGCTGGCCTGAGCATTGTGCTGACTTCTGTCCCTAGATCAATCGTTTCAGCAAACCCCCCACCACAGGCCTCATGTGCGATATTCTATGGGCTGATCCGCTGGAAGACTTTGGCGCAGAGAAGACGAGCGGCTACTTCTTGCACAATAACGTGCGAGGCTGTTCCTATTTCTTCTCATATTTCGCCGCATGCGCTTTTCTCGAAAGGAACAATCTCTTGTCCATTATTCGCGCTCACGAAGCGCAAGACGCTGGCTACCGAATGTATCGTAAGACTCGTACGACCGGCTTCCCCAGCGTGATGACCATTTTCTCAGCCCCAAACTATCTCGATGAGTACAACAACAAAGCGGCTGTGCTCAAATACGAAAACAACGTCATGAACATTCGTCAGTTCAACTGCACACCTCACCCTTACCGTCTTCCCAAATTCATGGACGTCTTTACATGGTCTCTGCCATTCGTGGGCGAGAAGATTACGGACATGCTGATTGCGATTCTGAACACATGCTCGGAGGAGGAACTCGAGGAGGAGACTCCATATTCCACCAGTCCATATTCTCCCACAACATGGCAGGCTGGTGACGATCCTAATTCAATCGAGTTCAAGAGAAGGGCCATCAAGAACAAAATTCTCGCCATTGGTCGCATGTCGCGCGTCTTCCAGGTACTGCGAGAGGAATCCGAACGAGTCACAGAGCTCAAGACTATTTCTGGAGGCAGACTTCCCGCCGGTACACTTATGCTTGGTGCCGAGGGCATCAAGAATGCTATCAGCACATTCGAAGATGCCCGGAAGGTTGACTTGCAGAATGAGCGGCTGCCTCCTAGCCACGAAGAGGTGGCGAAACATCAAGAGGAGGAACGAGCAACGGCATTTCAAAGGGCGGTGTATGATGCTGAGAATGACCAGAAGCTGCACCAGCTGTCCCGACGGCTTAGCACGTAGGTAGTTCAATCGCATATCGAGCATTATAGTCTTATCGCGCGGAGTCTTGTTTCGGCGGCAAGCGTGGCAGTTACGGTCTTACGGTCCACGGATGTACCGGCCGACATCTTTCTTGAGATCACCCCATTCATAGTCTTTCTCAAGCTGCTTGATTGTCTTGTTCTTGCCGGGATTAGCGAACGTTTTGGGTTCATGAGCTGCTTTAATTAATGCAGTTCGGAGAAAAGTCTTTCCATCGGCAGCGGTCTCGGGTACACGCAGCCTGTTGCCCGGGCAGTGCTCTCAATGGTTGGTGTGGTATGGTATGACCCCTCAAACCACACTACACCATGCCTTATGGTGTAGTATGGTGTGACACCAGGGGT